>MCJB01048877.1:60126-80328 GCA_002018475.1 Nicotiana obtusifolia
GACTACATGTGTTCATTGCTCTTCATGATGTGTTCTTAGCTGCCATTGAAGCCGAAAAGATGATTAAAGAAAGCCGGGCAGCTCGATATAGAGGGGGTTCAGATTCCACTATCATACGTCGAAACAAAGAGTGGACGACACCGAACACTGGGGGAGCAAGCCAAACCCGAGAGCCTAGAGCAAGCAAAAACCAAGAGCCTAAGAAGCTAGCCCAAGCTACGGCACCTGGGGTTGAATCTAAGGGGTCCGGAGGTAATTCTAAGACTCAACTCAATTCTCCTAGCGCATCTTCTTTTCAGTGTCACAAATGCAAAGGCTATGGGCATTTCGCTAAGGATTGTCCAACACGGAGGACCATGTTAATTCTTGATGATGGAACTGTGTGTGAAGAAGAAAGTGAAGAAGAGAATGAGGATGATAAGGGGGCAGAATTGTTTGAGTGCGGAGAGGAAGAGTTAGAAGAAGAGGGTGTGAATATGTAGGTGATGAGTGGAAAACTGCATTCAAGACCAAGTTTGGTCTATATGAATGGTTGGTGATGCCTTTTGGTCTCTCCAACGCACCTAGTACGTTCATGCGATTAATGAATCATGTGCTTAAACCGTTTCTTAATAAGTTTGTGGTTGTCTACTTTGATGATATCCTGATTTATAGTAGAAGTTTAGATGACCATGTTGATCACCTAAGGCAGGTGTTTGAAGTATTAAGAACTGAAAAGTTATATGTTAATTACAAGAAGTGTGCCTTTTGTGTAGAGAAAGTTGTATTTCTAGGATTTGTTGTGAGTGTTAATGGTGTTGAAGTAGATGCATCTAAGGTAGAAGCTATTAGGGACTGGCCTACTCCTACTACTGTTTCACATGTTAGAAGTTTCCATGCACTAGCTAGTTTTTGTAGACGCTTTGTTAAAGACTTTAGCACCATAGCAACACCGCTCACAGAGTTGGTGAGAAAAGACACGCCTTTTGTGCGGGGGGGCCTTCCAAGAGTTGAAACGTAGGCTTAGTTCTGCCCCATTATTACAATTACCTGATTTTAGTAAGGCGTTTGAAATTGAGTGTGACGCCTCAGGGGTGGGAATTGGAGGTGTTCTTATGCAAGATGGGAAGCCTATTGCCTATTTTAGTGAGAAGTTAAAGGGGGCTGCCTTGAATTACTCTACGTACGACAAAGAGTTGTATGCCCTCGTAAGAGCTTTAGCTTATTGGCAACATTACCTATGGCCTAAGGAATTCGTAATTAGGAGTGATCACGAGTCCCTCAAACATCTTAGGGGTCAAGAGAAGCTAAATAAACGACATGCCAAGTGGGTAGAGTTCATTGAGAGTTTCCCTTACGTGATACATTACAAGAAGGGAAAGGAGAATGTAGTAGCTGACGCACTATCTAGGAAGTTTACTTTGGCTATCACGTTAGCGTCTAGGTTGATGGGTTTTGAGAGTATTAAGTCTGTGTATGAGCATGACCCTAAATTTAAGAGTGTGTATGATGCCATTACTAGTGGGCAGCGGATTGAGAAGTATCAGTGGCATGATGGGTACCTTAAGAAGGGGAGAGTTTGTATACCCGAGTCCTTGTGGCGAGAGTTGTTAGTGCATGAGGCGCATTGTGGGGGCTTGATGGGACACTCTGGGGTAGACAAGACTTTAGCTATATTAGCGGAACAGTTCCATTGGCCTAAGATGAGGAGAGATGTCGAGAGAATATGTAGAGTGTGTTTTGAGTGTAAAAGAGCTAAGTCTAGGTCTAATAATCATGGTTTGTATACTCCCTTACCCGTTCCTACTAGTCCTTGGGTAGATATCTCGATGGATTTTGTGATGGGGCTGCCGCGATCTAGGGGAGGTCATGATAGCATTTATGTGGTTGTTGATAGGTTTTCTAAGATGGCTCATTTTATTCCTTGTAAAAAATGTGATGATGCACAACATGTTGCTTCTTTGTTCATTGCTAATGTATTA
Organism: Nicotiana obtusifolia; assembly: GCA_002018475.1. Classification (NCBI taxonomy): domain Eukaryota; kingdom Viridiplantae; phylum Streptophyta; class Magnoliopsida; order Solanales; family Solanaceae; genus Nicotiana; species Nicotiana obtusifolia. The sequence continues at coordinate 62,088 of MCJB01048877.1, forward strand.
AAGTTGCATGGTGTGCCTCGAACTATTGTTAGTGATAGGGATGCTAAGTTTTTGAGTCACTTTTGGAAGTGTTTGTGGGGTGCTCTTGGCACCAATCTTTTGTTTTCTACATCACATCATCCACAGACTGATGGTCAAACCGAGGTTGTTAATCGAACTTTGGGAGCTCTTCTTCGAGCTTTGACCAAAGGGAAGTCTGGCACTTGGGCTGACCGATTACCTATTATGGAGTTTGCCTATAATAGAACTGTTCATCGCATGACTAGCATTACTCCATTTGAATGTGTTTATGGTTTTAATCCTTTGATACCACTTGATCTTGTTCCTTTGCCGAGAGATGCAATCATTAGCATTGACGGAGAAAACCGGGCAGCTGCGTTGCTCGAATTGCATGCTAAGGTGAGGAAAACTTTGGAGGATGCTTATGAAGAGGTAGCGGTCAAGAATAATAAAGGAAGCGAAAAGCTGGACTTAAAGAAAGGTGACTGGGTTTGGGTGCACTTCCGAAAGGAAAGAATTCCGAACCATAGGAAAGGAAAGTTAGCTCCGTGGGGAGATGGACCATTTCAAGTGTTGCAGAAGATCAATAATAATGCATATGTTCTAGATCTGCCTGATGATTATGCTATCTCTAAGACATTCAATGTCACTGACTTGACTCCTTGTGTTGCTTTAAAATATGAAGAAGGTTCGATTTCGAGGATGAAATCTTCCCAAGAAAGGGAGGATGATGCAGGTCAACCTGATCATGATACGTTTAAACCTTCAAGACCATTCACGAGAAGTCAAGCTAAAGAGCTTCATGATGCACATTTGATGGTGAATAAGATCCAAGCGCTTGGCGTGTGAAGTTTGCGTTTGGCATGTATTATTGTATAGTTATGGAAGACATTAATTCTTACTTGTTTTGGAGTCCTGCGTGACTATTTCCTAAACTTAGCCAAATTGTGGCCTTTTTGTTAATTAGTTGTTTCCTAGTTGATTTAGGTTAACTAGTTATTCTTTTCCTAGTTGATTTAGGTAAAGGCTCATTCTATACAAGCCTAAACACTTCATTATTTTGATACCTTTTGACATTATTTTCAATCAAAAAACGGCAGCAATATTGCTCCCAAAAATCGTGTGAAATAACTTGTCCAATTTTGGTGTGATTCAAAATTGAACTTGTTCCTTGTTTGATTGAATAGTTTGTAAGACCATTGTTGTCTTGAGGGTTGTTCGTATAGTATAGGTACTCCGTGACTTCATCAAGAAGGTAAGTAGACTAGTTCCTACTTGTTGTCTTGATAGTTCATTGAGTGTCTTGCTCCTATCTTTTGTTTTCTTGTTTTCGCTTTTTCTATTGCATCACCAAACACAACAAACAACGTGTAATAGAGTAGAATTAGACGTAAAGTAAAGTATACACTAATTAGTAATTTCAGAACCATATTCCCCGGCAACGGCGCCAAAATTTGATACGCTCAAATTACACCTTAAGAATAGTGTAAGCGGTTGGTGTCAAATATAATAATCCAACAAGGTTGGGGTCGAATCCCACAGGGAATAGGTGTGAAACGTTTATCTAATTAGTGTAATATTCAACTAAGTCGTAATTCTATCAAGTAATTGTAATAAAAAGGAATATTGAAATTAAGTGTAAACGAAAACTGATTGCAATATTGTGAATGTGAATAATATGAATTAAAGAAACCAACGTTGTGTTCCCTTTTATGTAGTACAATGCTATTGATATTAATATTGTATAGTTCCAACAGACAACTTTCTTGATATGCAATTGATACCTAATTTACTATCCAATATTTTCCAATTATTTGATAATATATCCTCTTTATGATTTTCCCAAATACAAAAGAGTTGTGATTAAAAACAATCAATTAATGCCAAATTAAAACCCACTTATTCCTAAGCGATTTTATTAAACAAGGTTTAAAGCCTTGAGTCTTTGTTATTTACTTCTACCAAATTCTATCCCACTTTCCCAAGCAAAGATAGAATTAATTAGCGTTCGTTAATGTCACGCCCCGCCCGGCGGGCCCACGACACGGGCACCGGACCCTGCTTGCAGAGTGCCGGCGAACCCTTCACCTGACTTCCCTTATTACTTATAAGGTGGGTCGTGCTCACGTGGATGGCAAGTGATAATATAACAACAGTAATAATAATAACAATAACCTTTCGTGATACCGTACTGTATCATAGGCATACGTTTATACACAACGTGGCCAACTAGGCTACAATACAAAACCATACAACATGGTACATGCGTTTGCTGACAAGGCAATCCAACTGCGCATAGCCCAACACTTGTCTATACACATACTGACATTTGTCTATTCAGCCTCTATGGAAATATACAAAATACAACCTACGTCGGAACAGGGCCCCGACATGCCCAAAATGTCTATACAAGTGCATACCAAAATGTAGCAAACGCCAAGGATGATTCTTGCTAGTATCTGCTTACTGAATAGCTTACTGTGGTGGATGAGCTCCCTCTGTTAGTCTATCAGGACCTGCAGCACGACATGCAGCGTCCACATAGAATGGATGTCAGTACGGATAATGTACTGAGTATGTAAGACAGGAAACGTAATGTCAGAGCAATAGTATAAACATTAGGATAAGAAATACATAACCTGTACCATCTGCATGCCTCTAAGGGCGGCTAACCATAGCATATTGGTTAGACTTATGCGTTTTCGTGTAACCTTTCTAACATTATCATATTCATACTCGTGTACATTATCATTTTCCACATCTTATACATATGCCTCTGTGGGCCTGCCGGTTTCATATACATTTACTACTACCGAAATCGATTACATGAACTTTACCACGTGCAATCACATACAATCACACACAATCACTTAATCGCTATTTTAAACAATTTCATACTCCCCTGTGGGATCGTAATCAAATACACATGCCTCTGTAGGCTCATAATCATACCCGGCCATTTCTGGACTCGGTCATAACTACCCGGCCCTTGCTAGGCTCGGTCATAACATATGCCTCTGTGGGCTTTATCGTTATCTTCCCAACTGATCAGTGGTGACTGCCCATCCGAATCTTAGTTCGGCCTGGTGTTAATATAAATGCACAATAGGTGCCTGCCCGGCCGACTTACAGGACGGCTCGGTGTATGTCTGCCCGTCCGACTTTAGCTCAGACCGGTGTATATCTGCCCGTCCGACTTTAGCTCGGCCCGGTGTAGTACACATATACTTCTATATATAGTCGCACACTAGGTGCCTACCCGGCCGACGTATAGAACGGCTCAGTGTATAAAACAACTATTGTATGCTGGACTTATTTAATCATTCCTTCGTTAGTAACAATGCTCGTATCATCTACGGATTACCTTTTTACGTACACATCACCACACAAATCACATACGCCCCCAAGGGCTTCATCAGCACTACCTTATAGCATGCCTTACCCGGCCGTACCCGGCTCGGTCACATGAAATTCAATCGTACATACACATACATATACACGTAACACATTGCAAGCTTACTTATGACTTGGGCTCTTTATCATCGTATGCCCTTATGGGCTCATACCCGGCCATTCTAGGCTCGGTCATAACATATCAATCAAGCACACACATATTAATTCACATCATACATTGCAATCTTACTTACGGATTTGTGATCTTGACTTGTTACATTCATTACCCTTCTTGCTCATATAATTAAGAATACCTTTCTCATGGTGACATAGCACTTAACTCCTATATCGATTATACTTTCAAGGTGACATAATGTCAATTAGATAACAACATATAAAAACCTCCATAAGAGGGGAAACAATACAAGCACTCTTAGCTTCTAAGAATAGAGTATTCTTTTGGGGCTCTTTGAGACATTGTATTCTACAGGAATCGTGCAAAGGAAAGAACGGTATAGTCTTACATACCTGATATGTATATTGCACCAGCTCTCAAGCCACGAAATTGCTAAAATCCTTTAATCTACAATTGAAGAACAGTTCACTTGTTACTCACTACGCATCATAGCTATTACTAACCATAATCTCCTGAATTTATATGGTGCTTTCCCCTAATCTTCCTCTTCTTAACCTTATCAAACAGGTTCATGGCACATGCAGCTCAACAACGATCATATCCCACACTATTAGTGGTAATTAACTTGAACCCATAGCTTTCACTTACATTCTTATGAACTCTTACATGCATGCAATGGATTTAGGAATCCCTAAGAGAGTGGTGTAGGAACTTACCTTGCATGTCGGATTACTTAACCCTCTTTTCTTGGTTCTTCAATCCCTAAGTCTTGCCCTCGCTTTGGGTTTAAAAGAGAAGGAAACTCAGCTAGGATTTCTCTTTCATTCTTCAATTCCTTGATTCTTTCTTCAATTTAGAGCTTTTGAAAGAGAATTTTGGCTAAGGTTCATGGGTTCTTTGAGAGGAGTCGTTTGAGGCCTTCTACTGAGTGTTTGGACTTAGAAAAGTGAAGAAGGGACGGGTTTGGGGTCCCTTTTATAGGCCTAGGTGTAAGTGACACACGGTTCTGAAAAATGTTTAAAATGCGATCGCATACCCGTCGCAGACAGGTATGCAGTTCGCATTTTGGTCGCAGATCTTGCCTTAAAACTCTGTCGCATTATGCGATGCAGAAGGGCCAGAAATGCGGTTCGCATTTCAAAAATGTGATCGCATCTCTGGTCGCTTTTGGACATTGGTTTGGTCTAGTGCTCTGCCTCACTCTGCGATGGGGGTGTCGATTTTGCGGTTCGCATTTACCAAATGCGATCGCATTTTAGGTCGCACTTTTGACAAACTCTCAGCCCAGGGTTCTGTTCCATTCTGCGATGGAACCTGTCAATTCTGCGGTCGCATATGTGTTATGCGGTGCGGATTTTGACCGCATTTCATTACTTTTGTCCTTTTCTTAACTTTAAGACATTTTCCGGGTTCTTGAGTATATATATGTGAGCTATTTCTCAGTGTATTTTAATGTACGAATTTACGGGGTGTAACAGTTAATATTTGCAACCATTAACAATTGTTGAAGAATAACAAGTAAATAAATATCAATCATCCGTTGAAATCATATTCAATATCAAAATCTCAATAACATTGTACCCATCTAGGGTTCACAACCTTAGCGTTTAAATTTAGCTACTCATGCTGAACATTGAATAAGAAAGAATAGTAGTTGTCATAATTTTACAAAATAGACAGTAATTGATCCCAAAAGCTTCCAAGAATTCAAACTAGTTAATTGCCCGTACTTTGTACTCTCAATTCTGACAAGATGTCCCTCACAAAACCTTATTAAACCTATTTATAGAGGCCCAAAAACCGAGGCAAAGTTTGAACTAATTTGCCCCTGCTGTAATAATGCGGACCGCATTTCTGTCGCAAAACACAAATGTGGACCGCAAATCTTCATCGACTGTCGCATATTCAACCCCAAGAGTTTTGCCTTCATCGCATTATGATTTTGCGGTCCGCATGTTGATTATGCGATCGCGAAATGCGATCGCATTCTTCACCCTGATTTTCACCTAGAAACTCTGCTTGCGTTTGCGATTTCACAGTGCTATTTTACGGTTCGCATTCTTGTTTTGCGGTCGCATAACCGCATTCTCGACATGAAGAAATGCCCAGAGTTCTATCCTTTTTTGCGATTTGTTTGTGAAATATGCGGTCCGCATGTGCTGTTTGCGATCGCATACTCACATCTGCGATGCTATTGAAGTCTTTTCTTGTCTTTAGTTGGCCTTTTTAGCTCTTTTCCGTGCTTTTGGGTCTTTACACTCGATGTACTGCAAATACACTAAAATTACATAAGTATCGGTAGAATTAGCACCTAAAACAAGTTAAACTCTAAGCAAGTAGTATCAAAATGTGCCAAAATTACCCGGCACATCACTCCCACTTCCGGAATCGGAATCCGACCCCGATATCAACAAGTCCACTCCCGGTCAAACTTTCTAAAAATCACCCAACTTTTCAACTTTCGCCAATTAAAGCTGAAATGACCTGCAGACCTCTAAATCAACATCCGGACATGCTTCTAAGACCAAAATTACCGTATACAGCTATTGGAACCGTCAAAACTCTACTCTGGAGTTGTCTTCACACAATTCAAACTACGGTCAACTCCAACGACTTAAGCTTCCATTTTTAGGGACTATGTGTTCCATTTCACTCTGAAATCAAAAACTAACCCTTCCGGCAAGTCACATAACCACAAAATAAAATAGATGGAGCAATAAATAAGTGTTAGGGGCTACCACTCAAGAAACAATCGGCCGAGGCGTTACAACCACTTTTCGCTATCGTGAACCTCCACTCACGATCGCGTATAAGGAATCTGGCAATAGATATAACATCAGTCCAACAAGTACAAAATGAGCCAAAGATGATCTGAATCACACCCGAGGTCCCCAGGACCCCATCCAAACATACGAACCAGTCATTAAACACGATACAAACTCGCTCGAAGCCTCAAATCACATCAAACAATACTAAAACCACGAACCACAAATCGATTCAAGCCTAATGAACTTATGAACTTATAACTTACAAAACTAATGTCAATACATACCAAACTAACTTTGATTGACCTCAATTTTGCACACAAGTCATAAACAACACAACGGACCTATTCCAACTCCCAAAACCAAAATCCGAACCAGATAACAACAAAATCAACTCTTGGTCAGACCTCTCAAACTCTCCAAACTTCAACATTTTCAACTTTTGCCAATTTAATCCAAAATCATCTGCGGACCTTCAAATTAATATCGGATACACTCCTAAGTCCAAAATTACCATACGGAGCTATCAGAATCATCAAAACTCCATTTCGGAGTCATTCACACATAAGTCAACATCTGGCCAACTCTTCCAACTTAGGCTCCCAACCTTGGAACTAAGTATCCCTATTCATTCCGAAACATCCCCGGAACCAAACCAGTCACCTCTGCAAGTCACGTAACAACAAATGAGCATTGAGTAAGCAATAAGAGGGGGAACTGAGCTACAATCCTCAAAAACGACCGGCCGGGCCGTTACAAAGATATTATTCTAAAAAATATGTTTTATTGTTCGATTGATGAGTGGAATAAATGATTGGTCATCAAGAAGAAGAATCAAATTTACTTATGTACACACATATATACATCAAAATTGGAGGAAGAAATAGAAGATAATCAAAACCGGAGTATTTAAAGATATGACGAGAGGCGGTAAATCCAAATGAGAATTAAAAAAATGTAAGAGGCATTGTTGTATGAATTTCAGTGCATGACAATTGGCAAATGGAGCATTTAAGATTCTAATATAATGTAACTGTTTGTTTCATTAGACTTTAATTTAGTAGTGACTTTTAGCTAGGATTAATGAGGTGACTTTGAGTAAATAGTTATAATTGGAAAAAATATTACATTGGATGTAATATTAAATCAAATTTGATAAATTATAGAAAATATAGAGATAGCTAAATTAAGAAGAACGTCTAATAAACAAATAAGGCACGCTAAACATAGCTCGAACTCAAGATTCTCTAGTTAACAATAGAGTAGTGCAGACCGCTCTAACACTGCCTTTGGTGGTTAATTGGTGCGAAAGTAGGCCAAATTTTGCCTCTGAACTATTAAAGACGTTGCCATCTAATTCCATCTCCAGTAATGTAGAGGCCAAGTTGTACTTGTTTTATGAGTTTTTTCCATAGTCTAAAGAAAATAATTAAGAGGTCAAAGAATAAAAATAAGAAAGGAAAACATATGTTTGAAACCTTAGTACCACAATCCCATAAACGTGGAGGAGTTTGCTTCTTCATAGTCAACTTGGCAAATATATTAACGATGAATGATCGACATGACATCTTGCAAAACCATCTAGCAACGCCCATAGAAATGGGTCTAATACTACGATCCAATAAATAAGGTAGGTACACTCTTTTCATATCGACTTCATGAGCCTTCACTTCATTAAGGCATAACCTCATGCTTTATAAAGTTATAGAAAGCAAAGGAGCATAATAGACATCTCTTTCGCCAGAACCCTAATGGCCTCGCCGGCCATCGGCCAGCCTATTTTCACGGCTGGTCTGCCTCCTCTCAATCCCCAAACAACTACCATTCGTAAACCACATAATTCCAAGCCACCAGATTACACAAACATATTAAAACCTAATGTATTGAATGCTGCTATGCACACAACTTCCGGTACAAATTGTATCGCCCCAATTCCTCTCAAACTTGTTACTTTTTCTGCATGGGAAACCCCTCATCAAGTGGACAGAAGTAGAAGTTGCGACAATGAACGTTATAGAAGGGATTCAATATGCAGTCGTGGGGAAATTCTCTTATGGATGGCGTGGGTTGCAAGAGATACGTAAAATTCTCCTACTCAATATGGTGTCAAAGGTGAATGTAATATTGATCAATTTCGATATAGACATGTACTCATTAGGTTAACATAGACATGTACTCATTAGGTTAACATTGTTAGACGATTATATTAATCTTACTTCAAAGGATGTGTATTATTTGAAAGCTAAGGATGGATACGAGTACCAGATGCGACCTCTAATTCATGTTATAAAGTTTACACTTGGTGAAGAAACACCTTTGGATATGGCATGGATCTCTTTTCCTAACCTGCTACCAACATACTTTGTCAAAGAATGTCTTTTTGCATTGGCTTCGGCAGTGGACACACTTTTGCACTTTGACATGGCAACAATAAATAAGACAAGGCCAAGCTGCACAAGAGTTAAAGTCCAGGTGGATTTTCTAGATGATTTACCCAAGAAGTGTGTATGGATATAGAGGACGAAGTTATTGGAAGTGTAAAGACTGAATGGGTGAAGATACAATATGAATACATTCCTAAGTACTGCAAGGAATGTAAACTACAAGGACACGACGAAGATTCCTACTGGAGATTACATCCCGAACTATTTGAAGATTCTAGGAAAGACAAACAAAATAATTCTGATAAGGAGAATGACAACAGCAAGGACAAAGGCACTTTGATGGTCCTTACAAGTGAAAAAGTGGTGGGTAATGTAGGTGAACAATTGAAGAAGTTTAAGGATAATCGTGTGAAAAATATGGAAAAGCAGACTGATATACGAAGACAACCAGGAAAGGAAATCGTTCCAGTTAGAAATGGGGGTCAACAACAGGTTCAAATAGCCAATAAGTTTAGAGGTTTGGAGGTTTGGAGGTTGAGGAAGGTGAAATAGCAGAAAACAATCAGTTAGCTTTGATCGAGGAAAATACAGGTCAAAAAAGCCTTACATATAGTCCCAATGAGAGTGGGAAAACTTTGAATCTGGCAGCTCCTATTTTCAGCCGTAAGTCACCTGGGATTAGGGCAACTATGGAGGGTGACAATACAAATACTAACCAAAATGACAAGGCAAAGGAACAAGCAGCATTGGTAGAATCCACAACTCAATAGGTGAGTAACGTTTGGTGGTAACAATGTCATAAATAATCAATCTTGTCAAGAGATACCACTGCAGTCTCTAGACACAAATGACAGAATTGAACAGGAACATTTGAAGGAAAAAATAAAGTTCTCTGGGGTAGGCTTCAGCGTGACCAGGTGGAAGAGGATTCAGACGAGGGGGATTTACCTGATGAATAGGAAGATGGGATGATGCAATTAAAGAAAATGACCAGTAAGAGGAAGAACAAAGTGTTAATAGAACGGCTGACATAATTGAGACTCAATTAGGGGTGAATACAGACAAGAATAATGATGCATGAGCCTAGAAGGAAGGCCTAGAGGTTGGTGAACAAATTCAGAACCCAAAACCTAGCCAAGGTTTAATTCCAACTACAGTAAACCCTAATCCTACTACAGTAAACCCTACCTCGCCTAACGTTGACTTAATTCATCCTGGTGGTACAAAAGAAGGTGATCAGCTGCAGAATGATTTGAGTAACATCAACAACAAGGAGTGTGGCAGTGGAAAGGAACACACTATGGCATTGAGACCTACAGTGAATGACAAGGGAGCTACAATGATCACAGGAGAAGCTGGGGTTGTTCGAGCTAAAGTTGTCACATCTAGAAAAGGGAATGCAAGTAAAAACCTAATTCCAAAGCCAAGCAAAGATCAAATTGCGGCACAAGATCAACACAAAAGTGATGAGGAGAGGCAGGTTACTAAAGGAAGAGATTTAGATAAAGAATCAATTACACAGAACTTCATGAACATTGCCAGGCAAGGTGACTTATCTCTTAGGAAAATCGAAAAAGGTATATCAGCAGGAAGAGGAAGAAAGATATAGCCAAAAGAGATCCCTAATGTGCTGCCAACTGGGGTTCAAACAAGGAGGAATGTGTCCAAAACCACTAATTTGCAATGATTGCTCTTATATGGAAATTAGATTAGTGAAAACTAAAAACCTTTTGAAAGGCTCATCACAATGCATAGGAAAAATCAATTTCAGTTCATTGGACTAATGGATCCAATGCATCAGGCCAGGAAATTGGAAAGATATAAGAAGGATTAGATTTGCTCAAGCAATTGTTAATGTCCCTAACAAAATTCGGGCATTTGTAGATGAGAAATTTGATATAACAATTTTGATTAACATGGAGCAGCAATTAACTCGGAGGCTATATGATACATATGATCACAAGGAGTTCATTCTAGACCTTGTGTATTCTAAGTGTGATCAGGCGGAATTGAATTATGGGACTCTCTTTATGATCTTGCTCAAGACTCTACACCGTGGATAGTGGGGGTGATTTTAACGTGATTTGGGATGAAGAAGAGAAATTTGGGGGACTTTCAGTATCCATAAATGAAGTAGATGATTTTAGACACTGTGTAAATGCTTGCAATCTATTTGATCTTGGCTTCAAAGGTAGTATATACACTTGGAAGAATGGGAGAGTTGAAGGGAACTGCATTTTCAAGAGATTGGATAAGTGTTTATCAAATATAGAATTTCAGTAGATGTGGCTAGGATTAGAGATCACTCACTTATCCAAGATAGGACCAGACTTTAGTCCTTTGCTTATCAAGTGCAGTCCAGATGCAACTCCAATCAAGAAGACCATCAGATTTATGAATTTTTGGATAAAGCATGACTCTTTTCAGGCAATAGTAAATGACCATTGGCACGCAGATTTTCATACTAATCCTTTTATTCTTTTCAATTATAAGCTCAACAAAATGAAGAAGGCTCTTTCTTGGTGGAGTAAGGCAACATATGGGGATATTTTCCAGAAATTGGCTAGTCTTGAAGAAGTGGTAATGGTTCATGAGGCGCAGTTTGAGCTAAATCCTTCTATTCTAAATAGGGAGAGGCTTCAAAAGGTACAAGCTGAGTTGATTAAATACTTAACATTGGAAGAGGAATTCTGGAAACAAAAGGAAGTAATAGCTTGGTTTAAGGATGGGCATAGGAATACTAGATTTTTCCATGCTCAAGTCAATTGAAAGAGGAAGAGATTACAGCTGAAGAGAATACAAAACAATGGTGGAACTTGGATTGAGGATGAGGCAGCCATGTCAGATGCTACAGTGCAGTTCTTTCAAGAACAATTTCGTGAAGACATAGACCCTACTGCTTTTGGAATAATCAATCATATTCCAAACATGATGAATATGGATCAGAATCATGAACTAACAAGGCGTCCTACAAAAGAGGAAGTAAAAGCAGCAGTGTTTTATCTCAATGGTGAGAGTGCTGGGGGGCGGATGGTTGTACTGACATTACTTCTCAATGAGCAATCACATGATTTTTTTAAATCTACCAAAGGTGTCAAACAAGGAGATCCATTGTCACCTACACTCTTTATATTTGCAGCTGAGGCACTTTCAATAGGATTGAATCTCTCCATTCGAATCTATATTTCTGTGGCTATGGCTTGCCTAAGTAGAGTCCCAAGGTCAATCACTTGGCTTATGGAGATGACACTATCATTTTCTCCTTATCAGATGCAACCTCATTGCAATTGATCATGGAATTATTAGCAGCATATGAAGCATCATCAGGTAAACTAATTAACAAAACTAAATCATGAGTATTTTTGCATCATTCAACTAGTGAACAAGTTGTAAGAAAGGCTGAAAGAGTCACTGGAATTGTAAGGAAATATTTTCCTTTCACTTACTCGGCTGCCCTAATTTTTATGCTAGACGAAAGATGTATTACAATCAAGGACTCATAAAAAATGTCCTTGATAGGTTACAAGCTTGGAAGGGAAAGTTGATGTCAATTGGAGGCAGAGTGGTTTTAATCGCTCATGTCTTACAAAGCATGCCTTTTCATCAACTGTCAGCAGTCAATCCTCCTGCTTGTGTAATTAACAAATTACACAAAATTTTTGCTAGATTCTTTTGGATTAATTATGTGGATTGGAGGATACACTAGGCTTCATGGGATAATCTTTGCTTGTCTTGTGATAAAGGAGGTGTAGGCTTTAGATCATTACATGATATGTATAAAGCTTTATTTTGCAAGCATTGGTAGAATTTAAAAACAAAACCTACTTTGTGAATTTCATGAGCCAAAAATATTGTAAAAAGTTGAATGCAATTGTAGTCCCTTGGAGAAATGGATCACAAGTTTGGAAAAAGATGCTTGAACATAGAAACATTATAGAGCATCAAATACTTTGGAATACAAAATGGGGTCATCATTGTTCTGGTTTTAGAATTGGACTGGCTTAGGAGCATTATGTTTCATCACCCCTCCTGATTATTTTTGTGATGAGTCTGTAAAAAATGTGAGGGATGTCGTGGAGGAAAATGGATGGGATGAGGACAAAATTAGGGACCTGCTGCCTGAGGATATTGCAGATCATATTCTTGAAAACTTGAAGCCTCCTATAACGCATGAGGTCCTTGATAAGCAATACTAGATGTTGGAGCCAAGAGGAGTGTTTACTATGAAATCAACGTGGGAATACTTGAGAAGAAGAAAGAAACCTTACAATGCATATAAGAAGATTTAGGTGAAAGGACTTCCTTTCAAGATATATTTTTGATGTGGAAGGTTTGGATAAATAAGATGACATTCAATGACTTCTTCAGGAGATTATGGCTTATAAATGTTGGTGTTGTGTGAATCCAGAAGAAGAAGTTGTATCACCTATTCTACACATCTTACGCTGCTAAGAAGGTGGGGCATTACTTCCTCTCGTGTGCAGGTATGCGGGTGTAACATTTCATCAAGCTGTGATGAAGTGTTGGACAGAAAATGTAGTGCCTGTGTTACAACCTATTCTGCAAGTTGTTCTAGCTACCATCATATGAGAATTATGGAAGAGGAGGAATAGCTATAAATATGGAGAGGTGTGTCTATTAGAAGAGTCATCTATCAGGTATCATCTACTCTTCAAGCTCTTGTGAAAGTGAAGAAGCCTATTCTCAAATTTGTACCTAAAAATGGCCAGAACTGCTCAATATGATGGAGTGTTATACTCCAAAACTGAAGATCACCATGGTGCTATGGAAACTGCCTGAGCCAGGATGGATAAATGTTAACACGAATGGGCATCTAGAGGCAGCCCAAGAAGAACTTCAATTGGTTATGTCCTGCGTAATGGGATAGCTGATGTATTATATGCACGTGGATGGGAGATACAAGACTCAACCAAAACTAAGGCAGAAGCAGTAGCAATGGTGGAGGCATTAAAACACTATCTTAAGCATTCTTATTTACATATATGGCTACAAACGGATTCATTGTTATTAAAAAATATTGTAGATGGTACTTCGAGCAGTCCATGTAATATGGTAGGGCATGTTGAAGAAATTAGATTGCTCATGGAATCATGTGAAGTGAGGGTGCCACATATTATGAGAGAGGGGAATAAATTAGTTGATCATTTGGTTAACTATGCTCTAGATACTGGCCCTATTGAAACTCATAGCTTTATTGATTTGGATACTCAAGGGAGAAGGATAGTCAATAGTGATAAGCTAGTATGCCTGTATCTAAGGGTGGGTGAAGGTCAACAGGAGATCATGAAAGGAGATATGGTGATTGAAAGAAGGAAGGAGAACAGCGAGGAGATTATATTAAACCATCATGTACAAATCATTAGGGAGGAGGACATGGAGGTTTTATTTATCACTAAAAAAGTTCTTTTTTTGCAGGGAACGACACTGTGCTCATGCCCTATCATTTCGAACAACCTCAATGGGTGGTATTAGCACTATTTGCTCATTGCCATGAGGGGATTCCAATGGTAGGCACAGGCATGGGGTTCGATTGGAGTAGGGAACAGATGATATTTTTGATACATATTGCTCTTGAGGAATTAATACTCCAAATGTAGCTCCCAGATAGAACATAGAGGACACAGAACATAGAGAGAGCATGCAAAAAAGAAGAAGATCCAGTCTCACCAAACTTGGCCATGCTTTATTGAAACTAAGAATGTTGGGTTCGTTCACTAGTAGGAGACCTCTTGGTGTAATGACCCGACCGGTCGTTTTGAGACTTAACGTCCCGTTTGATGGCATAAGGTCTCAAGCAGCTTCGTATTATGTGTTATGACTTGCGTGTGCGGACGAGTTTAGTTTTCGGATGATTCGGGAACAATTTGGAGGAAGGATTCTTGTTTTAGAAGCTTAGGCGGTGAGAGTTGACCAGAGTTTTGACTTTTTTGTAGACGATTCTAAAATGGTACTTTAGTGATTCCAATAGGTTCGTATGGTGATTTTTGACTAGGGTGTGCATCCGGATTTGGATTTGGAGGTCCGTAGGGTAATTTGAAGCATTCAGCGAAAAAATGAAAAGTTGAAGTTTTTGAAGATTGAGAGGTTTGACTGATCATTGACTTTGGTAATATCGGGCGCATATTGCGGTTTCGAGAAATGGATTAGCTCTGTTATGTCATTTCGGACTTGCATGCAAAATTTAGCATATTCCGGGTTGATTTGATAGGTTTCGACACAAGTTTTGGGAGTTAGAAGACTTGGATATTCATAAGTTCGATTCGTAGTTTCGGCATTGTTTGATGTGATTTGAGGCCTCAAGTAGATCCATGTTACATTATGGGACTTATTGGTATATTCGGACGAGGTCCCGAGTGGCTCGGATGAGTTCCGAACGGGGTTCGAATCGTTGGAGCATTGTTTGGGGATGTTGGAAGTTTTTGTTAACTTGTGTCTTTGCACCTGCACGTGAGAGTTCGCAGGTGCATGCACGCAGAAGCATGAAATCATCGCAGAAGCGAAATGGGCAGGTCTGGGCAGTTACCGCAGGTGCGAAGAATATTCTGCACCTGCATGATCTCGGAAGCGGACGAGAAAGGCGCAGCAACGAAGAGGCAGAGCAGAAACGCAACACTGGCCGCACCTGCGTTAGCGCAAAAGCGGGGCTTTCTCCACAAGTGCGGTGAGCGGCCTCCAGTGATTCTCCACAAAAGCGGATGCTTTGTCGCAAATATGATGCCGCAGAAGCGGCTAATGTGTCGCAGGTGCAATCGTGCCTGGGTTTTGAGAGGTATTTCGTGGGTTTTTCAAGACAATCATTGGGGTAAGTGTTCTTCACCCAGAATTTACTATATTCCATGATCCCATCTTTATTTTAATCTTATAATTAGTGTTTTGAGTTGAGGAAAATAGGAATTTTAGAAGAAATCTTTCAAAATGTAAAATGATGATTTGAAGGATGAATTGATGTCCGAAATTGATAATTTTGATATGGCTGAACTCATATCGGAATGGGCATTCGGGTTTTGTAAATTTTAACGGGTTCCAAGGTGCGGGCCCAGGGTTCGACTTTTTGGTTGACTTTTAGTTCTTGTTAAAGATTGAAGCTTTATTACCCGAAATTATTTTCTATGAGTTTAATTTATGAATTGAAGTTATTTTGACTAGATTTGAGCCGTCCGGAGGTTGTTTCATTGAGAAGGTTATTTTAGAGTAACGGTTTAGCTTATTTGAGGTAAGTATCTTGCCTAACTTTGTGTGGGGGGAACTACCCCTTAGGATTTGAGTCTTTGATGCTAATTGTGTCATGTGAAGCCCGTGTACGCGAGGTGACAAGTACGTGCTCGGGCTTATTTATGGAGATTTGACTGTTTAGAGCTTTTAGGTTCTTATGTTCATTGGAGATAAAGTTGTTTTGTTATGTTAAATCCCCCATTTATGAAATTCACCCTTACGTGTCTTAGTTGGAATTAATTGCTCCATGTTTTACCCTTATTGCAGATTAAACTCTTATGTGCCTTAACTGAAGATGTTGCTTTTTTTATTGCTATGCTATCATTTCCGTAATTGATTATCCTTGATTGAAGTTATTATTATCTTTCCTATAACCTGCTTATTCTTAATTGAGTTTGTTGAATCTCTTCCGTAATTGCTCAACTCTAATTGAAGTTTTGTTATTCCTTATTATTGTTGACATACTCTTAATTGGAGTCATTGATTCATGTTATCCCTCTTATCGTTGAATTGTACTTTAGTGAAAACATTGATACACTTCATCTCTTCCTTGTTGAGCTATTCCCCTGTTGTACCATTATTTCCTGTCGTGTCTTTTCTTGTGAGCTCGTTCCTCCGTCTCTTTGTGCTCTAGAGTTCCTGAGTTGATTTACTTGTCATATTCTTGTGTACTGTCATTATTGTTGTTGTATACAGTGTTATGGGGCACAAGGTTTCTGCCGTGCGTTTGTTATTTTGGACAGGAGGTTTCTGCCATGTGGTTGTTATTGTGGCATGAGGTTTCTGCCGTGCGGTTGTTATTGTGGCATGAGGTTTCTGCCGTGCGATTGTTATTGTGGCATGAGGTTTCTGCCGTGCGATTGTTATTGTGGCACGAGGTTTCTGCCGTGCATTGTTATTGTGGCACAAAGTTTCTGCTGTATGGTCGTTATTGTTGCACGAGCTTTTTACCGTGCGGCTGTTATTGTTTGCACGAGGTTTCTGCCGTGCCGTTGTGATTTGTTTTACAATTTGAGACTATGAGGCAATACCTCGGGAGCGCTCTATTGTCACTTCCCCTTTTTCTGTGCACTTGTCTTTGATTGTTATTTTCCTTAGCATACTGCTAATTGTTTTCCTCCATGTTGCTCTACTATTTAGTTCTATGTAGCTAATCTTGTTGTGCTTGTCGTTATGTCCACTTCATTGCTGTCTTATTCACACTGTATATTTCGTGGTGATCATTTCATATGCGCCATTCATTATCTCTACTCTTAATTGTGGACTTGAATTTTGGTAGAACACTTGCACAAGCATATACGTAGATGAATCACCCATATCGATTTAAGGAGATGAGTCCTGACGTTATTGACCATCACATGTACTCTTGTCTACTTGCCTTCTGTGTGAGAGTTGTCATCTTGGTACGTGAGTCGTCTGTGCGGTTATGGATTGAAATGTGGGCACAAGGTGCCAAGTAATTAGGGTTCAAGAATTGGGACCTGTGAGTTGTAATTAAGAGGTTCGGTACCTCGTGGAAATGCTTGAACAAATCTGGTGTGAGAGCGGTTGTTCTTATTGAGTTGTTGCTGGTTTTCTCTTATTTAGTTTCACTGACTTAGATGATGCAAATAAATTTGATCAAGTGTTATCAATGCCATCTACAAACAAGACAAGGAAAGGCGTTGGTTAGCCTTGAAGAAGATCCAAGCGTCCATAAATCTTGCTATGGACGAATCTTGTGTTGAAGATGTACATTTGTGTTTATGTTGTATTATTATGTAGTTATTGAAGACATTAATTCTTATTTGTTTGGTCCTGCGTGACTATTCTTTAAATTAGCCAAATTGTGGCCATTTTGTTAATTAGTTGTTTCCTAGTTGATTTAGGTTAACTAGTTATTCTTTTCCTAGTTGATTTAGGTAAAGGCTCATTCTATATAAGCCTAAAAACTTCATTATTTTGACACCTTTTGACATTATTATCAATCAAAAACCGGCAGCACATTGCTCCCAAAATTGTGTGAATTAACTTGTCCAATTTTGGTGTGATTCAAAATTGAACTTGTTCCTTTGTTTGATCGAACAGTTTGCAAGACCATTGTTTTCTTGAGGGTTGTTCGTATAGTATAGGTACTCCGTGACTTCATCAAGAAGGTAAGTAGACTAGTTCCTACTTGTTGTCTTGATAGTTCATTGAGCGTCTTACTTCTATCTTTTGTTTTCTTGTTTCCGCTTTTTATATTGCATCAGTTGGTATCAAAGCTTGGAAAGGGTTTGTTCTTACAATCCCAATCCTGTTCTTCGTGCCTTAGTTTAGGTTCTATCTTTAATTTCGTTTTTGATTTATAC
>MCJB01048878.1:0-11804 GCA_002018475.1 Nicotiana obtusifolia
AAGGGGGGGGGGGGGTAGATTTTTTCCTATATATATGTGTAGTGATGCATTGGGGAGGGGAGGTTTTTCTCTCTGGAAACAAAAAGGCAAAGAAACAAAAGGCAATACATTGGCTATCTAGATTCACAATTGTAACATCTTTGATCTCTTATCATATACTTGTTTTCAATCGAATTTGTCACTTACCTATCATTTCCCACGTTCAAAATTCAATTGATTTGTTTCCACTTTTTGGGGGCAAACAAAGCTAACATTTCCTTTCTCCTCCTTTCCGAGTGCCAACCAAAAATCTTCTTGTGGAGTAGAACCTTAAAGTAAGTTATAAGATCATGACGGTTGAGCTGACTTAGGAATTCATTGGATAAAAATTGCATGGTTAAATACTTTTCTGCGCTCATCAAACCAAAAAGTTTACCCTTAACAGTTAAAAATTAATGTGGAATCACATATTATTTAACCAAACATGGTTAAGTGATAAATCAATGTATGAAATACCCATGTCTTGTATCCATCGGTTTGGTTTCCTAGCGGGTACAACGCTTAAATAGAGGCAGAAACTAGGTCAACACATCCTGACGAGGATGATGATCCTCAAAACTAGGAATCTTAGTTCTTAAGCTTCTCTGGCAGTCATAGAAAATGCTACTGTTATTGATCAAATGAATCATTTCACTTAAAAGCTTTAGAACTATAAGAGATGACTCATTTATATTTATTTATTTCAGGTTGCAAGAACTACCCCCACGCGAATACCTTATATTTCTTTTCAATGGCAAGAACGTTAAATTGTTTTGTTATTTGAGTAACAATGAAACTCCAATGTTGAGCCTATTTTTGTTATTTGAGTAGTTATTTGAGTAGCAATGAAGCTCCAATCTAGATTCTAGAGCCTTTACTTAATATAGTACGTCTAATTATATGCTGAATTATTTTAACCATTTCATTTAAATCCATTAAACGTTAGAGAAAAGATCCCATTTAGCTGCCGTGAGTAGGGATAAAACTTGAAGTAAAGCTTCCACCCAAAACAGGCAAAAATCCTATCTCCTGGTGGCTTCAGAACAAAAGGTGCACATCGAAACTATTCACACTTCAATTCCAAATAATAAAGCTTTCATATAGACGATACTGTAAATAGTACAGCAGCTATTTATTCCCCCTCAAAAAGAATAGCTCCAATGACAGATCGATTGTCTAGATTCTGTCGTATAACACTCACAATTCAAATCAATGGGCAGTAATTTATTATCCCTTCTGCCCCGTACACTTACAGTACACACAAAGAAATGTTCTCTGTTCATATTTGCGAGAAGTGAATGAGATCAGTTGACAACATCGAGGACCAATTTGCGAGATTTCAGGACAGACCATCTCAGGCGACGGTAGTAAGCTGCTTGGAGAAGTGCAAGTGACAAAACAAATATCCATTTGAAACCCATCTGTAGGAATTACAATACCCAAGTGGTCAGAAAATTTCTTTGTATGGCACATTCAACTGCCAATGAGGATCCAATATCAGATCAATATGTAAAATGCAGAGGTTGAGCATATCAGTTCAGCATGCACAAGGCTGAGGTTGAGTACACAGAGACTTTACTGAAAGAACTTCAATACAAAAATAACGCCCAAAACCTCATACACCATTAAGAGACTAACATAATGCAAGGGAAGGACCAAGTGGAAGATTGCAACTTACCAGCTTTCTCTCTTCCATTTCTGGCTCAGCAGCCCATGACAAGAACGACACAACATCTTTTCCCATCTGCACAGTGAGAGAAATATTACTTCCATCTCTCAAAAGGGGGTCAATAAATAAAGTAGAAAGAGAACAAGACATATTACTTGTGCCTCAGTAGCAGGTGTACCATCTTCATACTCAACAGCACCATCATTAAGCATTTTAGGCATCGCTATAGCTCCACCAGGGAAGTAAGGGTTATAGTGAAGACCTTCCCTAATCTATAATCAGAGTTGAAAAGTATTATGGTTCTCACACTTCCACAAGAAAAATGTGATAACAATAAATGAGTACGGAAACAGTGGTCACTAGCAGGTAACAACCAATTAAACTGGAGCACATCCATATCTCTTCACAACTACATCTTCAGATTTGCAGAATTTTTGTTTTTGCTGCTTCCCTATTCTAAACAAACAAAATCTAGTCACAAACCAAAAGGAGTCAGAGAGACAGAAATTACCAAGACACCAGCAGGAGGGTCCCGATAGCCAGTTAGAAGAGCAAAAACATAGTTTTGACCATTATGTCGGGCCTGAAAGCAGAAAGAAAAGTCAAGCAATGCAGATATAATATAGCTGAAAGTAAAAGACCAAGACAGTACCTTAGTGATAAGACTTAGATCGGGAGGATAGGCTCCACCATTAGCAAACCTTGCAGCTGCTTCATTTGCATAAGGCTGTGGAAAACGATCACTCAACTTCCCAGGGCGGGTGAACATTTCACCCTCGTCATTAGGGCCATCAACCACCTCAATTTCTGCTGCCATGGCCTTAGTTTCTTCTTCAGTGTATGCCACACCAACAAGATCACGGTATGAAATTAGTGACATTGAGTGGCACGACGCACACACTTGCTGGTAAACCTGGTGACCTCGACGTATCCTGTCAAGCAAATAAATGCTTTGAAATTAAATGGGTGTCTCCGTTTCACTTAAACACAGGGTTAAATTTAGTTGTGGACAAACAACAGACTGATATGGCCTCCAATAAACTTTGCCATGTGGCAGCATAGCATATACTTACGAAGCATGGTCATAAGAACTGAGGATGCCTTGGTGAGGCCAAGGATAACTGGGACACTCTAACCCATGTTCTGCTTCATCAGAATAAGCAACACTTGTGAAGCTGAGGAGCCCAGAGACTCCAGCACCAATGACTGCTAATGCTCTGAAAGACTTTAAGCCAGAAGATCCAAACTCATCTGAGGCAGGCTTTGGAATAGATAACAGAAGGCATTTAGTCGGTTATAATAGTTTATGGATCATCCAAAGCTAATCTAAAGGATTCAACAGAACATACCAACAGCTGCAACTATTGAGAGAAGTAAAGAAACAAGTAGTATATTGTATAGATAATGCATGGTGTATACATCCTTTACAGATAAAAAATTGCTCATCTCAAGATACTCCTGCTTTATATAACAATAACAACAACAACCTAGAGTAATTTCACAAGAGGGGTCTGGCGAGAGTAGTGTGTATCCAGACTTACCCCTACCTTGTGAAGGTAGAGAGGCTGTTTCCAATATACCCTCGGCTCAAGGGAAGCATAGTCACATCGCTTGTTGAAAAGAAAATAATAGTGTATAAACCACCCCTGCTTTATATCTTAGTGATAAAAATTTCACTGGCTCAAAGTTAGCAAATGCATGGACATAATACTATACAACAACAACAACAACAACAACAACAAAAAAAAAAAAAAAAATCCAGTGAGCATGAACATAATACTATAAAAAGGGCAATTATAGGGCATATTACAAAATTTTAATGACTCTAACCACTAGGATATGCAACTATTTTCCCTCTCTTTTAGAGGTTCAACTATGATGGTTCATCCAAGAAGCAATATTGCCCCTCAGGGGAAGGAAACCATCCCAAAGGGTCGGAAAAACTAACTTTGCATAGGTTACATTCTCATACATACACGAGTGAGTAGTTATATGAATGATACTCTTAATCTATATGTCAAGGAAATATGGGATCTCAAGAATCAAATTAAATTTCAAACACTGGCAACGATAAGTCTTCCAAGAGATTCAAAAAACTGATTATGCAAATTTTGAAATGCCAGAGGGCAGGCTTTTGTTGATGAACCACTCTGCATTTTTATTCTTTGCTTGTGAAACAAAGGACATACGGATTGTAAGACAAGTAGTACTAACATCTTCCAGGGGTAAACACAGTACTGACTTGACGTTTATTCTTGTGACAGAACCACCAAAAAGAATACAAAGTTCAAATTCTTTAGTTTCACTTGGGGACATGGAAACAAAGTCAAGACGTTAAGTAGCTCTCTACCGTGTATCGAGATCCATTGCTTGCTCTAACTATAGGAATGCATTAAATATCCTGTAGCGTCTGTAGCATATGCCATTTGCTGATCTAGCCAAATATCAGGTTCATTGAGGAACCTGGAAGGATTATCTTGGTGATTAATTCAACCTGGAATGGAAAGGCATAAAATGTGCTCTGCTTTCGTGAAGACTATGACACTAGACTGAAGCATATTTCACCTCTTATACATGATTTATTCTAGATAAATAGTGCATGGAATTTTGATGTCGTAGCTACATTAGTAATTTGGGTCAAAGAGCTCCAAGTTTAACAGTTGATAAGGTTAGTCAAAGTTAAAAGGGTTTCCTCGGGGTTGGTGGCTGCTTCCCAACTGCGACCATTACTAAAACCAATAACAGAACCTTGATAGCATCTAATGCTAAGTTGTTCCTATGTACACCCGTCTAGAAAAAGGGATAGATGACCCAGTAAGAGATAGAGGATAATCTCTCTAGAGTTTGGGTGAAATGGAGACATAAAGCAATTAATCTTTTTTAAATTTTGAATATATTAGGTCTCTGCTTGTCACATATGGCCTCTCTCTCTCTCTCTCTCTCTCTCTCTCTCACACACACACACACGCACACACACACATATACATATATGTTCTGGAAATTGATATTGAATCTCACATCCGTATCTATGCAAACAAATACCAACTTTTTTCCTTACTCACAGGCACATCATCTAGGATTTAGATGAGGCATATACTTTCATCACTGCTCCAACTAAAATTAAGTGCAAGGTGAGTCTTGCCAACGAGGTCGAGAACATAGAAATGATGACACCCAAAACATAGCATTATCAATAGTTGTCACAGTTGGCATTTCAGAGGCTGGTACAACAAGAATCACCAATATGTTCAACCCAAAAAAGAAAAAGAAAAGCAGTGATAAATAGAACATGAATGAGGTATTGCCTATTGATGTATGGTAAAAGCATAGCATGTTCATGCAGAAATACTTTAAACTCTAGACGTAGTTATATTATTTGCATGTTACACATACTCGCAGGTCCCATATGTCATCCTTCTTTTAGCTATGATCTAGTATCCATTTATAGGATAGGGTTCAGTAGCAATAGTCTCTCAAAAATAACAAGCTTTTTGGCATGGCATTCATACTTTTATAGCTTCAGCTTAATCAAATGCTATTTCAATAACTGTTTTTCTTGTTGATCAGTAATAGAACTTTTTCTCCCATTCACAAATTACATTATGGTTTTATCCCTTCACTCTTATCATTAAAACCGAACATTTCAACTTTTAAGGGTTTATGGTCTTGGTGGTTCAATCTGGAGATTGAATCTTGTTCTGAATTATGAAATTTGTTATACTAAAGTGAAACTTCATGTCCCAAAAAATCACAACATTGTGTTAAAAATGCTTGTGGCACTCTTATAAAGCATACAACTCTCTTTATCCCTTGTGCTTAGGCCCCAAGATGTCTTCGAATTATGGTACACTTTACGCAGGTTACTCAGTTAAAGGAGAGACCAAGAACAAGTACAACTGAGGAAGTTAATCTAAGGCTCGTTTAACAATTAACACAAGCTAGTTTGCAACTGAAGTTGGCTTTCAACCATGTTTCCAATACGGAAACTCTGAACAGCACTATTTAGCTACAGGTCCGAAAAAAACTGAGTATGACTAATTCCTCTATGCAAAATTCAACTTATATATTTAATGCATCATCCTCTTACAATGGAAGTCCAACCTTACATATTGCAGAATTTGCAGAATCAAAAAGCACCGGCAGAAGGAAAAGAAATTAATCTAAAGCATATTGCCCCATGACAGGTGAACATATGAACCTATAAGTTCTCTCTTCCTATTTTGTCATATAGTTTTTGGTTCTCGACAGCGTACATGTATTAACATTTGATTCCCGACAAAGACATTTTACGAAGTCTGACACTGGTACAGTCGCTTAACTCTAAAGACCAACATGGTGACAGATACAAGTACCGAATCATTTTTACTGTTCCAATCAACCTGAAGATATTTCTGTATCGAAAATGTGAAAGGTGCCTTGCTACCTTAAAACACATTCTGAGAAATAAGGAATTCAGCACAGTCAATCAACTATATCTCATTTATAAACTATTTGAGGTCGGCTATATGAATCTTCTACATCTATTCCACTCCATTCGCGACACTGATAAACAACTCGACTTCAAAGGAAAATTCCCTAATAACTTTTATTGCAATTTAATTTGCACCATTCCCTGGGAAGAATAAATAAATACCTTAGTAGTGAAAGTCTTAAGCACATCACTGGCATTCGAAAGCTTGGTTTCGTCTCTGTGGCGAGCTGCTCTCGTAATAAAACGATTAATTCTTCCGAATCCTGAATTTCCAAACGACAGAACAGTTCAGGTGGAAATGATAACGCAAATATTGACAACTATAAAATGTTTACAACATCTATGAATAGAGATGAATTGATACCTTCGAGCCCTATTCCGATCTTCTTTCCCAAACCTGTGTAAAGAAAATCATATGATTTAGCTCATTTCTACTCAACCAATAAGCGTTAATCCAAGACTAATTGAGATCTATATTGTCCATTTCGCTCTGGGACGCATTTTTGTTGGACATCAGTAAAGTACAAATCGAGATAGAATAGAGGACCTACTCATTATTCAACGAGACAGAGAGAGATAACGCTGCGCAGATGAATAGTGGAGAGGAAAATGGTGTGGCGTTGGAATGCTGCACTTTGTTTAGGGAAAGATGATTTTGGTGTTTTTTTTTTTTTGCCTTCGTGTGGCGGGGGGGAGGGGGGAGGCGCGTGTGGCTCAGAGCATCTTGAGAA
This sequence comes from Nicotiana obtusifolia, assembly GCA_002018475.1. Classification (NCBI taxonomy): domain Eukaryota; kingdom Viridiplantae; phylum Streptophyta; class Magnoliopsida; order Solanales; family Solanaceae; genus Nicotiana; species Nicotiana obtusifolia. Next base: position 6,890 of record MCJB01048878.1, read on the forward strand.
TTGAAAAAATAAGGAATTCGTGGAGTCAGGCCTTTGGGCCGTCTTGGTCGAGGCAAATTCGGGTTTGCTACTCAGTGGAGGGGAGATTGATAGGAATGGTCCCAAGGCGGGATGTCTTAGCGAAATATCGTTATAATTGGTATCGTTTAAGAAAAAATCCCTCGAATCTGCGCGCACAGTTATTATTTTTCAGGAATTTTTCTACCATTAATAGAGTTTAGCATGATATATGTTTGTTCAATTATTTATCAAACTCTATTGAATTAGCGTAATTTTTGTGTTATCTACGATCGATTTATTTGTTAAATTATTCATTAAAGTCTACGCTATTGGCATAATTTTGTGTTTGTTCAATTGTTCATCAAACCCTATGAAATTAACGTCACTTTGTGTTATCTACATTTCATCTATTTGTTAAACTGTTCATAACTATACCCAGTTTGCATGAGTATGTACTTGTTCGATTGTTCATCAAACTCTACTAGATCGACTTGACTTTATGTTATCTACAAGCAATTAATATGTTAAAATTATTCATCAAAATCTATCAAATAGGCATAATTTATTTGTGTTGTTCGTAAAGTATTTTTTCCAATTGTAATTTGGTACAAAAAGTATGACAAAATGGTAAAACTTTTAGATATAAATATTATGTTACTATATAGTATTTGGTATCAAATCTCAGTATGTTGGTGGATCTTAGTGCAAGAAAGAACATGGAATCATTTATTAAATAAGATCGATGCGGAGGATATTCCGCTAAGACCAGCTCATATGTCACGCGACACAAAATTTTTAGGGGAGGGAAAAGATATTTTACCTTACAAGATTGAATTGTGTAATTTCCTTATTAGTTATATAACATGAAGAAAGAAAGAATTTTTAAATTTTATAAATATATATATATATATATATATATATTTATGAATAAAAAGGGATAATTTGTGCACAGAGCATTTTATATTCACGTCATACCAAAGTAGAGGCGGCATCCCTAAAAATGTAATGTGTATATATAAATAATTTCATTAAAACTAAATGGAACAATTACAAATTTAATTATTTTAAGTATAAAAATACTTTATTCCTTTTCAAACGGACTAAAAAAGAGTTGCATCACATAAATTGAAAAAAAGGAGTTGGAGTCTGGTTAATCATTAAAGTTTTAATGAAAGCCAAACATTAGAATTTTCTCTATTTTTAGCTTCTTTTTCTTTTGAAATAATGGAGTGTTAGCTTGTAAATAAACTCTACAAGGCGGGTAGTAATGATCGGTCCAAATTAATCCACCTCATCAGGAAGCATGAAGCGTTAGAACTACTAACAAAATGACGTGGCATCTTCACAGACAATGCTTCCCTGATCTGTGTTAACTTACGCTTGTTGCGTACTGGCCCTAATATCCTCATGAATAATGACCAAATGCTCGCCATTTCCCCAATACATAGCACCCGCTCACGTTAGTTAACACCCCTCCTTGTAAAAGTACCAGAACCCATTTATGGCGGGAAACACGTTAACCGTTTAAATAAAGATCCCCCATTTTTGTCCATTAAACACTACTTAGAACATAAAGTTAAATTAATGTTTCGATATATGTAATATAAATATAAGTTCAATTCGAGACAGCATATGTACGCTCAATAATAATTTAAATGCTGAATTCCTCTCTGTTTTCAAGCAACTTTATCTCAACCATGACTTCCGGGTCGAACTCTTTGATTTGGTTCAGGAAGGGGTTGAGACTCCATGATAACCCAGCTCTGGAGTACGCAGCTAAAGGGTCGAAGTTTCTATACCCGGTTTTCGTGATTGATCCACACTACATGGAGCCCGACCGAACTGCATTCTCTCCCGGTTCTTCCAGAGCCGGGTTGAACCGGATCCAGTTCCTGCTTGAAAGCCTAGTTGACCTTGACTTGAGTCTCAAGAAGCTTGGTTCACGCTTATTGGTGCTCAAGGGTGAGCCTAGTGAGGTCTTGATTCGCTGCTTAAAGGAGGTATCAATCAATTCCCTTGCTCCTACTTCTACGGGTTTTTATTAAGGAAACCTATCATGAAATAATTATTGTTTGCTAATAGCGTTTGGCCATAGATTCCCAAATTTGTTCTGAAAAGTCAGATTTTGGTGAAGTTTAGTTTGATGACGAAAATGTGTTTGGACATCAATTTTCAAAATATATTTCGCTTTTTAAAAAAAAAAAATGAAACATGACTTATACCCAGAAGTTTTAAAAATTATCACAAATACCCAACAATACATCATCAATAACATTCATTATCATTATCACAAACCATAGTACTGAACATAAATAAATTTGGTACAAAATTATTATTTTTATAATGAACTACATAATACACTGTCAGATGACCAAAAAGACGAAACACTATTGTTACAAAATAATAAATGATGAGCTTTTTTATAAAATATAAAAGCTTGGGGTAATTTTAAAATTTTTAAAAATGTAACAGTAATATTTTGGGCCAAAAGCTGGTTATGGGATTTGGGAATTTGCCAAAATATGGATAAAATTTATGAACAAACATGTATTTGCCAAAAAAAATTTGGAAAATCTATGGCCAAACGGGTCCTAAGTGTCTGATCGAGCAAGTAAACTGTTTTGAGTCACCTATGTAAAAGTGAATAGTTAAATTAGTTACCAACACATGGAAAATAAGTTATTTAAGCGAAGTGAAAAAGAAAAGTGATTTCTTTGAATTTTTGAGTTACCAAAGTGTGTTCTTGCCATGTGATTCTGGGTCTATATTTGATAAAAGTGTGTTGTCAGTGGTTTGTATGTTGATTGCTAAGCGTTGGAGTAGTCATTTATGGATCGAAATTAAAGAGATGTTTATCAGTTGAAGTTTTACATCATAAGTTGGACATGACAGTTTAGATCAGCTTATAATTTGATATCTTTTACTCTTCTAGTTATACAGTTGTTCCTTTTAAGCACTCTGATCCATTCGGCTATGGCTAATTTAATAGATCTACTTATAATCATTGTTTAGTTATACAATTGATTGATATTACTTAAGAAAGTTCAGTTATGGCCTTATGGGTATGCTTTGATGTCTTGGAGAACCATGAAACGTTGAAACTAGAGTCAAACTGTTGATTGAATCCCCGCTATATGCTACGAAAGACACTGGTTCCTTTCAGGGGGTTTGTTTCCTCTTTCAAATTGCATTGTATCAATGTGACTTTGTAAGCATTTTTTTCTTCATTCGCGCACCAGCACTTTTACTAGCCATTGATTTGTATAACCTTTGCATAACTTTCAGTGGAGCATAGGGAAGCTTTGCTTTGAGTACGACACGGAGCCCTATTATAGGGCTTTAGATGTAAAGGTCAAGGTAAAATTTCTTTCCAATTGAGGAAATGTTTGATTTCCTAAAGGCGAGCTTAAGTCAGATCCCAGATGGTGTTTTTTGATTGGTTGGATAAGTTTTAAATTAAGAAGCTTTTTTGGTTCACATAATGAATGATTTGGTTCTTGGCTAAAGAACAATTACTTTTGTTCCGCAGAACCACGCTTCTGTAGCTGGTGTAGAGATTTTCTCTCCTGTGAGTCACACCCTCTACAATCCTGCTGATATAATAAATAAGGTATGTCCACAACATATGAGTTAAAAACTAGCTTCGGAAATGTCAGAGGACCGCTTTACTTATTTTCCGGGAGAAGATGTTTACGGCGAAAAGGGTGGTCTTCTGTTTTCTTGTTGAAGAAAGCAATGAGTGTAGAATGACATTTGGTCTAGATTCTATATTGATCAATTTTATTTGATTGTCTACAAAGAATGGGGGATCCCCACCTCTGACTTATCAGTCTTTCCTTAAACTGGCTGGGCAACCATCTTGGGCATCAACCCCCCTTTCAACAACAATATCTTCTCTTCCTCCTATTGGAAATACTGGAAATTTTGCAGTCTCAGAAGTTCCAACTGTCAAAGAACTTGGTTATGAAGATTTAAATGAGGTATGAATTACGAGTTTCTGGTGAAGTCCTTCTGGTGTACATCTTATAACAAATTTTATGTGCAGGACGAACGGACTCCTTTTAAAGGTGGAGAATCAGAAGCACTGAAGAGATTAAGAGAATCAATTGCAAACAAGGTGTCTCGACGTTTAGCATACAAAATTAGCCTTGTGCAATAAATTTCTCAAATCTCTCCGTTGTCCTATATACTCTCCTTCACTTTTGTACCAATTTGCTAATACAATGGAACTGCTTATTTTCTGCTGCAGGAATGGGTGGCAAATTTTGAGAAGCCCAAGGGTGATCCATCTGCATTTATGAAACCAGCTACAACAGTTTTATCACCTTACTTAAAGGTGAGCTGGACACAGGCTAATAGAATTCGTACTTATTATTCTGAAATATTATAATCTCTTACCCTCACATTCCTTTCGAAGTTTGGTTGTCTCTCTTCCAGGTATTTCTACCAGTGCATTCAGGACATTCAGAAAAGCGTTAAAAAGCATACATCTCCACCTGTTTCTCTTCTTGGACAGGTAGTTTGCCTATTGTTTCGTGTTCAGAGCTCTTATACGCCCAAGTAACTTACAATTTCATCAACTACTGCAGTTGTTATGGCGTGACTTTTTCTACACAGTTTCCTTCGGGACTCCTAATTTTAATCAGATGAAGGGTAACAGAATATGCAAGCAGGTGATGACAGCAAATCTTCTTCTTTGATTTGGTGCATGTTCCTCAAATCCGTTTTTTTGCACTGTTGCTTATTCCTCTATACAATGCTAGGTTCCCATCAGGTGAAATTTCTATGTTCTTGTTTTTTTCTGATTTAATGATTCACTTTATCTGAAATTTAAGAGTGAACTATCTGTAGGATGTTGCCTTCTCCAATTTTTGTTTCACTCTTAGTTTGGTCCCTTTGGTGTTATTGAATCCCC
>MCJB01048878.1:26647-41135 GCA_002018475.1 Nicotiana obtusifolia
CCCCCCCCCCCCCCTCTTCATTTCTTCACTCATCTCTCATTTTTCAAACCCAAATTTTCAATTGTCATTCTCTCATTCTTTACCTAAATTGCAATCAATTATTTGGCTCTCATTTTTTTTGAAATTTTATTTATGGTATTATTTGAAGTTTGAACTTTGAACAATTGACGTTTCTTCGTGGTAACATCGGAGTTGCAAAATTCAATTTCAAGACTTTAAAAATCATCAAGTGTTCAATTTATTGCGCAATGTCGTGCATTCGTTCCAACTCTTTCTCTTATTTAATATTTTATTTGCATATTTAATTTTTATTAGTAGTTAAATTTTTACAGTATGTTTAATGCCGCAAAACGAGTTTGTAATAAGATCACTAATCAGGGTAATCGGAAAAATAGAAAAAGAGGTACTAATTCAACTTGTAGTAGTAAATTAAATGACTTTACACATGTTTCTGGAACATCACCTGATAATAATATAGGTTATGAACAATTACAAGAAGATTACGGTATAAAAGATAATGAATTAGAAATTGAAGATGAGATACCACTTACACCTAGTAGTATTGGAGTTGATAGCAGGGGTGATGGTCGTGGCACTAGTAGTAGACCACCTGTGGCCCCGACTAGTAATCGAAAAAGGAGAAGTAAAGTTTGAAAATATTTTGACGAAATAGAGAATACTAATAGAGTTAGATGTAAAATTTGCAAAGATAATTTTAAACATAAGACTGGAGGAAGTTTTGGGGACCGGGACACTTAGTAGACATATGAGAATTACTCATCCTAGAATGAGGTTCTGATTTAGATGAAAATCAAGGAATTCTAAACTCTTGAGGACTTATGAAATATGATTAAGTGAAGGATCGTGAGGAGTTAGCAAAAATGATAGCTTGGGGTTGTCTACCTTTTTTTTTTTACTTCTTCATCATATCTTATTATGTATATTCAAAGGATTTATAATCCTTTATTTAAAGGTATTCTTAGAAGTACTTGTAGATTTGATATTTTTAGACTTTATGGACAATATCAGACTTAAATACGCTATTTGTTTGACCGTCTTTCTTGTAGAGTTTCTCTAACTTTTGATATTGGCCATGCTGTTAATGAAAATGATTATTTGATAATTACATGTCATTGGATAGATGATAATTATTGTGTGCATAAACGTATTAGCGCTTTTAAATATGATGAAGATCAAAGTCATGCTGCTACTTTTATAAGTACTACTATTTGTGAAGTTGTTGCATTTTACAATCTTAATAAAAAAAGGTATTGTGTATGTCTTTTGATAACGCTTCTAACGATAATTCTGCTATTTCAATATTAAGATTGCATTTGAAACCAGCACTTGACGAAAATTTTCATGTTAGGTGTGCATGTGATATTTATAATTTAATTGTTAAAAGTGACCTTGATTTATTTTCGACTGAGATTACTCGTGTCAGAAGAGCAATTGGTGTTATTTAGGAAATAATAGACAATCTAGAATTAGGGAATTTAAGACTAAGTGTACCGAACATAACCTTAACCCCAAATTCATGCCAAATGAAATTATTACTAGATGGAATTATACATACTTATTTTTAAAATGTTGCTATTTTCATGACCCAAACTGGAGGGCCATGAATGGTACCCGGGCCATACTTGCCGAGCACCAACGCACATTTTATCTAACTTTTGTTATTATTTATAAGGGCCGATTAGATCAGTATAAATGGTAGACATGAATCCTAAATAACCAACAATGGCAGATAATGGCATGAACATATATGTCATGAGCCGACAAGGCTATCATGAAGCTACGTATAAGGTGCGAGCTGACAAGCTGCCATGAGAGACTATACAGCAAAAATTAGTCGACAAGGCAATCCAAACTATACATGAGTCGACACATGTCTATGAGCCTCTACAGGAACATAAGTGATGCAACATTGCCGGAACAGGGCCTCGACATACCCATAATGCCTACAACAAAAATACATACCAAGACCACGGCAAGTCCGGAGAAGGGATCTCGCCAATAACCACTGAACTGGGCAGCCTATTGTGGTGGGGGAGCTTCGCCTACCTGTCTGTCAGGACCTGCAGTACGACATGCAGCGTCCACAAATAAAAGGACGTCAGTACAAATAAAGTACTGAGTATGTAAGGCAGGAAAGCATAAGTAAGAACAGTAATGCGAAAAGGAATAGAGAATATACAATATGTAACATCTAGGTACCTCTGAGGGCTACTGACATGACTGCATGATGCATATATATATACACATAAACTTTTAAAACATACGCCTCTGTGGGCATCATTATCATCATATCGTGCCCGGACCTAATAGGCTCGGTAAAAACGTACCTGGCCATCATAAGGCTGAATCATACCCGGCCACATGGAGCTTGGTAAAACCCAACTGATCAGTGGTTGCACAATAGGTGCCGTACCCGGCCGACCATAGCCCGGCTCGGTAGAGTAAAATAATTACATATATATGATGCGTGTTGGACTCATTGGAATCACATTTTGAACCTTTCAGAGTGACGTAAGGTCGGTATCCTCCGTACACGCTATCAGGACTAAATCCTTATCAAGAATCTTATCAGAATAAGGAAGTACCAACAACATTGATAACATAAGAATAAGAGAATTAACATCAACATCAATCGTTCCATAAGAAGGGAAACAATGTAAGTACTGCTAGCCTCTAAGAGTGGAGTATCTTTGGAAGCTCGTTCATTACATTACGCATAATTGAAGTCGTGCAAAAGATGGAAAAGGATAGCCTCACATACCTTGTATATACTGCCCAATCTCGAGCTATGGGAATGCCACGACTCCTTAGTCTACAATAAGAGAAATGACAGTATCGTTATCGTTTAAGCGTCGTAACTATTATGTATCAACCGTAACCTATTTTACGATGAAACAGACAGCACCTCCCCTATTTATATGACTTCCCACAAGTTAAAACAATCACCAAACAGCCCAAACAATATCAGTAATAACCATATTGAGCCTCCCAAAACAGTCCACCAATCAACAACATTACTAGCAAGCCTTTCGACATATATCTCACAAGTTCTAGCTTCAACGACTTAGCCGTAACTTGGATAATCTTAAATACCTATAGGGTAAGAGGTTCCTTACCTTTAAACAGAAAGAACAACTCCAATTTGACCTTAATTGACCACAAAATATCCCTCCAATGCTGCCACAAGAACAAGGGAGCAAAGCTAGGAATCAATTAGGGTTTTTGGGCACAAGAATCACTTTAGAAGGCTTGAAATCACCTAGGTTGATATTAAAACTTGAAGGAGTATTTTACAGAACATAAACAACTTAAAAAACCTCCCACACGAGTTGGAAAAACACAAAAATCAGCAACAACAAGAAGAATAAGGAACTTACTAGCGGCAGGGGATTCCCGACACTTGATTTGTGTTGTTTGCCCTTTGTTTTAGTCTTGGATTATGAGAGAACCTTGAGAGGGTGTTCTTAGGATTCTAAGGTCTGCATATACTGAAAACAAATGACTTAAAATCGGGTTGAGGCATGTTATATACATCTACAAGTCTTAACCGCCTATGTGGGCCCCACCGAGAGCTGCTTGGCGCAGTCTCGCAAAAACGCGAATATCTCTCAACTCGGAGGTCGTATCTACAAACGGTTTAATGTGTTAGAAACTAAACTCATAGACCTTGAATATGATGGGTAGATCACCCCGTATTTCCAAGTAAATTGGGAGAAAGCTTAGTGACATTTGACCTAAAGTATGAGTAAAATTATGAACGTAAGTTGCGATAACTTTTGTCGACTTTTGTTTCATACCTCGTTTGACTTCAAGACTTATGAAATGGAAATTATATGATTCAAATACCTTAATACATAACCTCTTGGTAATATTAATCACCTCTAGATTTACTCAAAAATACGAGTTACAACATTCTTGATTCGTTTAACTTCTAGTACTTGTTAACCACTCTTATACACCCTTGTATCATTTAAGACCAATAGAACTAAATTCTTATCATCTCAAAGATAATCTATTCTCGGACCTATGTAGACTAACTTACGGCGTAAGCTAACGTATGCAAATATGGGTTGTAACAGTTATAAATATAGATTGCCGATAACTGAAGTTGCTAATGCGCATTGTATTTATCTAAACTGTATGGTAACAACTAATACTTAGGAGGCCATTAATGATGTTGTTAAATTTTAACATAAATTTTATACAGTTACTGTTGAGTTTTCTGGAGCATATTGCCCTACTGTTACTATGTTTAGTACATATAGCTGAAATATTCTTTTCTACTCTCTGAATTTAAGAAGAAAGAAAAATATAAGGATGCTTTGAAAAAATACAAGCAAAATTCAAAAAATATTTCTTTCCAATTCCTTCTATTTACTTAATTGGTGTTGTTTTAAATCCTTCAATTAAGATGTTTAATTGTCACCAATTAATCAATGCTTTATATACTTATATGGAGATTGGACCAACTGAAACCCCAAATTTATATTGTTGTATGAATAAGCTAAATGATTATTTACATAATTATATAATTATTATGCAAATATAATTGATGATGCTGCTATTAATGTAGGCAATGTTAATCCCACTATTCATTGTACTACTTCTACTACACCTGCTACTATGGATGAAGACGAATGCCTTGATGGTTTTAATATTTGGTCTAAATTTTCTTCCACTCAAACCAGTAGCAGGAACATTGATGAACTTCAATTCTACTTGCAAAAGTAAACAGAGCCTTGCACAAAGGAATTTTCACAGTTGGCATGGTGGCAAGAGAATGAAAAGCAATTTTCTGTTTTTTCCGCTATGGCTCGGGATGTGCTAAATATGCCAATTTCAACTGTTGCATCGGAGAGTGCATTTATTCAAGCAGACAACAATTAGGAAACATCCGTCACTCATTGGAAAGCAATGATTTGGAAGTTTTAATATGTTTCAGAGATTGGATTAGATCGGAACGAAGAAATCAAGGACGTGAAGATGTTGATAAATCAGAAGACGAGGAACTTGGAGATCTATTAACGCATGGTAACCCATATGAATTAACACTCCAAAAGATGGCCAAGAAGTTCAGATTGATTATGAATAACTTACTAAGGCAATACAAAACCTTTAAAATTCTTGATTTATATTTAATAATTCAAATTTGAATTTACTCTTTTTTCTTTAATTTAGTTGTTGTAAAATGTAAACTTTAATTTGCAAGTATGAATTAAAAAAAGAACTTTCGAATTATAAGTTAAATGTTTTTCCATCTTCATTGTATTATCTTAAATTCTTAATGAAATATTCAAATAAGGTTTTTAAAGCTTTTGATTTTATTTTTTTTAAATTCCAAATATAAGGCTTTTAAAGCCTTTGAAATTTATTCAAACACTTTTTTTATAAGATTAGTTTTATGTTTTATATCTTTACTTTATCTTAATATAAATTACGATCGTTATACAAAATACATACCAAAAAAAAATGGCCCAGCCCGGCCCCTTAGGCCCGAAACCGTTCCGGTTTAAATTTTCACCGGCGAGACACGGAACCGATAAAATTGGTATTTTAAAACTGGTAACTGGACCGGTACGAAGACTGATCGATCTCCTTTTCGACTAGCCCGGACCCGGCCCGACCCAGCCCTTGACACCCATAATACAAACCAATATCTAAATAGGTAATCTGCAGTTTTCAGAAGTATTATTATGATCATGTCATTATGGTCTCCAGATTTAGCTTTTTCACTCATTAATAATGCATTTTGCACTTTTTTAGGTAGAGGTATCGACTATGGGATTGCCCTATTGGCAGAGATTAACTTAGCGAAAGATTTTATTTTCATACAGATTTTATTTTCTGGCGAATGTAAGGACACCTTATTCTTTATAGAGAAATTCTCATAAAGCATTAAAATTTAAAGACTGATTATTATATTATATGTAATTATAATTTGTCTAATTATCATTTGTAACTACAGTTTAAATATATTTAACTTTAATATTCTCATTTTGTCTTTTATGTCATCTCCTTATAAAAATAATGACATATTTGAAACCACAAGCTTCATTTCAAATATTTTGTGTCATACGAAATGAAACAAAGAAAGTACTTTGTAAATTCTGAAGTGCGAGAGCAAAAAGCAAATGAAAAAGAGAAATTCGAAGCCTGAAGGAAGAAGAAAAGTAATTTTGCTTTCTTTAGGTTGAATGGGACTGGCCACACATGTAGACATAATTATACTTTTTGGATACTCATGAATTTTCTATACTGGCATATTTATCTCCCTTTGATTCTTTCTCAAGAGACCGGTTTCCTTTTCTTTCAAACAGATGTGTTCTAATATTAATTTTTCTTAAATGGTTTTCCTTTAAATAATTATCTTAATTTGCTTGGACACGCTCATGTGCGGGGCACTTGCAAAATACCTTGGGATTTATGTCTAGCGTTTAATTTTATGAGGCTTATTCCTCAAAGTGTTCGATTGTGCGCTTTAAATAATACCTAACACCCAACGCTCGAGGCTTGTCTAACATGTAATCAATTTCTAAACGCATGAGTAAATTCTAAAAAGATATTATTTTCTCGTGAATTTATCTTAAATTGAGATTTTTGGCTCAATTTTATCCCAATTTTACCGAGGGAGCAACCCCATTTTCATCTTGAATTGGTCAAAATATGTCTGAGTTTCTTACTTTTTGTAGAGGATTAGATCCCTTATGCAAATCATGTGTCAAATTTCTTAATTAATATCATTGACCCTCAAAATTATTTAATAAATAAATAGTAAAAGTTCTACTCATCTATAGATATATGAAGATTGAGGGTAATTTAAATATATAAAAAATCATGGGAATTAATATTATTGAACATATCTTCACTTGTTATTGGTCTTATTTCATATGTCTCTCAGAATTATAGGACTTATATTATTTAGATAGTTGAAAGTAATTTTTGTATTTATTTATGAAGGAATAATATTTTAACTTATAGTACTGCTAAAGTATATCGATTATTTACTTTAAGAAGGTAAAATGTGTAGTTTGATAATATTTTTTAAGAAATTATAATTTTTTAATTGTTTGAAAGCTAAGACGATATAGTTGATTTGTATCTCATAATAACTTTAATATTATTTCAAATGTTTTTACTTATAAAAACATGCTAGATACTTTATTTTTTATGAGTTTATTTAATATTCTTTAATTTTTCAGATTTTTAATGTACTTTTCTGTGTTATTATGGCACTTTGTTAATTTATAAATTAAGAATTTTGATCTATGGAGTTACACATCCTGCTTCGAGACTTGTGCCTCGCATATTATTAAGTAAAATGCTCCGTCTTATGTGCCGTCTTTTAAAACACCGGTAACCATCAAGCTGTAATTTCAATCCTTAAACGAGATTGTTAACTATAATTAACTTTGTATTGATAGTTAACTTGTGTTTAAGGGATTGGATTTAGCTTTAGCATTACATATTTTCTATGATATATAGTTAAAATTGTGTTATTTTTTCAATAAAATTTTATGTCTATAATGCAATAAATTAAAAGTTGAATCACAATCCTTGACACAAACGCATGTAGAGGTGAATCTTGAGAGCAGATAGCAAGAGACAGAGGTGAATTAGCAGTTTTTAGCCTCTAACCAAAGTGCAAACGTACTGTTACGCGGCGCCTTCCTGAGGTTCTTTGGAAGGGCGACGTAAGGCTAAGCAATCTATGTCAGTAAGATTGCCGTCCGCCAACTGAGGTCCCCTTCGCACGCTAGACTAGATTGTCAGTGCCGTGCGGGAAAATCAATGTCGTGAGCAACGAGAGAATTGAGAGCTTGTAGAGAAAATTGAGAAAAGAGCTTGCTTGAATAAATGAAAGGCTATTACAACAGCTACGTGGTGTCGAGGGGGTGCAACACCAGTACAGAGAATTGATTGCTTGCTTGAAAGTTTGAATGCTTATACCCCTAATAATGCTTAAAATAAAAAAACCAAAGTTACAAGAGTTGACCTAAGAAAGCTGTAGAATCATACTGAAATAAAATAAAGTAAATCTATTATATATTTACAAAGAAAGGGACTTAGTCTTCTACAAAGTAGAAGCAAGTCCGTCAGCAGCAACTTTGTCATTCTGCTCAGGGTCCGCGCGCGCGGCGCTATGGGCATCTGCCTGTGGCTGGCATTGGCGCTGGCTGTCAGTGGGGCGACAGAGGCGCTTGCGCGCTTGTCACTTGGAGCTGCCAAGACCACGGGGCCGACCGTGGCGCTAAGCATTGGGAGGCTTGCCAGGACGCCACGGGGCATGTCCAAGGGGTCATGGGGCATGACTGGAAAGCCGCCCATGACAATATGCATACATTGAGCTCGAAATATGTCGACACATACCAATACAAAAAACCATATTCATCATTAAAGGGTATAATTTCAGTGGTACTCTAAATTCAAAGAAAAAAGGTAGCCGTGCACAAAATATTTCGTTCAGGGTCCGAGGAAGGGTCGAACTTTGAGGGCATAGCTATGCTTGCTCACTGGCTAAATCCGGATGCAGAGTCAGGATTTAAAGTTTATGGATTCGGGATTTTAATTTTTTTAAGTCACTGAATTTTAAATTAATAATTTGTACATACTTAATAAATTTCTTAAGACAATACATGGTGTAAACCAATACCTCTTGATTCAGCCGAACCCGTAGCCGAAAGGCTAGCTCTATCCCTGGATAAATCGGGTTGTCTGTACCATTGCTAACTCTTCTGTTGTAAACAGCTTATCCGTAAATCATAACTGCTTATATAATTCGAATCCGTAACCTATAAATCATACAGAAAACTTTCTCCTTGCTCCAAAAGTTACCTTTCAAACTCATGGAGTACAAATTTGAATCCGCTACAAGACGGACAAGTGTTCGGTCCATGCCCCAATATGTACAAACGAACAACAGCTTATGATGACTTTGAGATTTGAGGCAACCATATGTAACAACAAGAATAATATCATGTTTTGCCAAACTTTTCCGAGTTGAAAAGTATTTTTTTTTTTTAAAAAAAAGTGTTTTTCTTTTAAAGTTAAAGTGTTTGGTCAAATTTTTAGAAGGAAAAAAAGTACTTTTGAGTAGAAGCAGAATCAGGGAGAAGCAGAAAAAAGTAGCTTCTTCCCAAAAGTACTTTTGAAAAAAATACACTTAGAAATACTTTTTAAAAGCTTGACCAAACACAAATTGTTGTTAGAAGTTTTTTTCAAATTAATTAGCCAAACACAAACTATGTTTTACCAAAAGTACTTTTAAAAAAAATACTTTTAAAAAAAATATTTCTCAAAATAAATTAATTTTTTTAACTTGGCCATGCTATAAGATTTTGAGGGACTAAAATAGCCAAAATAGGTGGCAAATCAACAAAATGATAATGAGAGCATATAAAGTTCACTTGCTTTTTCATATTTTTATCCCTTAGCTTCCACCTAAAGAATTTCCAAGTTGGTGAGCTAATAGCAACATATGCTCACTTCTTCAAATTCTTGATCATTTACATGATTCTTGAATGTATAACAATGTGGTAATGATGATAAATTAGACTATTTGAACTTCACTTTTTAAAGTTAATGGGTACCCATCAATCATCAAAATACATAAACAAATGATTGAAAAGAAAGATATTTTCTTTTATACCAACTTGGTATTATTCTTTCTTATTTTCAGTAATATTCTTGAAGCTGTAGTTGTGCTTATGGCATAGATTCTTTTCCATTCTGTAAAATCTAGAACCCTCTTTAGGGAAAATGGACGGATGAATTGTGATTTTGCTGGTTTTTCTTTTGATTCTCTTCTTTCCGCGGTTGAAAAGATGGCATGCTTTTTTTTCCATTTGCTTTACATTCCTTTTCATCGATACCCTCCATATTTCTTTATCAGTTTCTAGGTGGTGGTATTAGGCATAATTTGCAGCTGTTTCTCAAATACTTAGTTATTTTTTGCATATTCACATGTTTTATTAGAATTTGCACCTACTCCTTTTGTGTATAAATAGTGCATTATTACATTCTCTTGTCTTCAACTCATCTCAGTTCATTATTGTTGGTGGCCTTTCAAAAGTATAGTGAAGGTTGTGTTTCATTTCTGAAGGCAGATATGAGTTACATGAATCCTCCTATGGGCTCTGGTTAGTAGCAATTTTTAAGTTTTTCTTTCTTTTATGTTCTTCACCAAACTTTGCATTATGTCATCCTTTAGAAGTACTATAAATAGTTTAAAGACTTTTGGCCTTACTGTCACTATCCACTGAGATTCAGTCTTTTGTCACTTCAATTTGTAGAAGAAAGAAACTACAGAGCTTAAGGCTTTTTGGCTTTAAATTTGTGAAGCTACATTCACATTGTGCTAGTTATAATGAGATTAGGACACATTTTTCTCCCTTTAAGCATTTGCCACTCGAAAAATTTAACTTGGTTAACAATATTACAGGAAGTAGAACGGCTAGGAGGACTCTGGAGTTTGGGAGGACATATGTGGTGAGGCCTAAAGGAAAACACCAGGCTACAATAATTTGGCTGCACGGCCTTGGTGATAATGGCTCAAGGTAGGTTCTTTGTTGCTTTTAAGCCGAACATTCTATGGTTAAATTTTAAAAAAAGAGTGTCACATTTATACATTGTTGTGCTTCCTTAAGCCAAACTTTCTCTAATCTGAAGCAAAGGAATTGGATAAAGTACCCAAGATAAGACATCACTTTAGTGTATTTCCTGTCTTCTGCACTTCTTTATTGCCTTTGATCTTCCTTTGGAGAAACCTTCAAATAACCTGTTTCTTTCCTTCATTTGTGTCACTTTCAAAATGTAAAAGCAACTACAAAAATAATGGCATCACTCAATAGCCAGATGTCCTGTTCCCTTAGTGGAGTTCACTGTACCAATTGTTGGAATAAAGTTTCTAAAAGAAGTGTGGGATGATTGACAAAGCAAGAGAAGTAAAATTGGTTAAGAGAATGTCAACGTTTTGACATATCCTATAAGGAAGTCATTCAATGTTAAATGTTTTTTTATCTTACTTCTATGTTAAGATTCTTGGTTAACTAGGATAAAGGAGAAAATGCAAAGCAACCATTTTTAGTTTTCTACCTAAAGAAAACTCAAGCATTTCTTTCTCTATTCTGGTGCGACTATGCATGCTTGCTTTGAGCTGAGTGTCTATCGAAAACAACTTTTCTACCTAGTAAGAATAAGGCTTCGTACATACTACCCTCCCAAATCCCACCTGTCGGAGTACACTGGTTATACTGTTGTTGTTGTTGCACCTAAAGAGAAGTCAAGCAATGTTTTGTAGCGTCTACTAATTTTGCTTGTTTCTTTTTGCAGTTCTTCTCAACTCTTGGAAAGCCTATCTACTCCTAATGTAAGTGGTGAATGCAGATAACTAACTTTTTTGCTTTGTGGTTAGGGTGCATTCTTGCAATATTGCTTTTCAATTGAGGTGTATTCTTCCTTCTCCTAGACTATAATTGTTCCCTATATGATCTTTGCAGATCAAATGGATATGTCCAACGGCTCCTACTCGTCCTGTGGCTATGCTTGGTGGTTTTCCTTGCACTGCATGTAAGAATTTACCTGAAAACTACGACGCGGTCACCTTTATAACTTCCATTTAAAAGGGACTCTGCATCTTATTCCAGGGTTTGATGCGGGAGAACTTTCTGATGACACTACTGATGATCTTGAAGGCTTAGAGGCTTCAGTTGCACATATTGCGAACTTATTGTCAACTGAACCAGCTGACGGTAAGTTCTTCACCATCCTTCATTATAAACTACTACTCCCTCTGTTTCAAAAAGATTGGCACTATTTTCTTATTAGTCTGTTTTAAAAAAATTGCAACTTTCAATATTTCCTGAATAAGAAGCATTTATAGCCACATAAATGTTATGGCAGGCTTCGGACCACAAGTTTCAAAAGTTTTACAGCTACACAAACGCTATGGCTTATTTAAGATCACATATCTCAAAAGTCTTCCCTTATTTATTAAAGTTTGTGCCAAGTCAAACTAAGACAATCTTTTTAAAAGGAGGGAGTATAAATTAAAGAGCTGGTATATCCTCTGTATTCTTTGTCTCAAAATCAATTCACTAAGATGATGAATACTAATGTGAATGCTCAGTTGGCCAACTACTTCTCACAGGCTCATAGTGTTGGATTATTTGTCCTCCTCTCTGACCTTCGCTTTTTCATACTAAGGTCTAGAGTATTAAATCCTTTTTCTGATTAGCAATTTGCTACGTCTTACACAGTTAAACTTGGTATTGGAGGCTTCAGCATGGGTGCTGCTACCGCACTCTACTCAGCAACTTGCTTTGCCCAGGGGAAATATAGAAATGGAAACCCTTACCCTGTCAACTTGAGGGCTGTCATAGGTCTCAGTGGGTGGCTTCCTGGTTCCAGGTGTGCAAATTATTTTTCAAACAATATATAGCTCTGTTGATTCTCTCTTTCTTTCCCCTCCCATTTCTGCTCGAGGATAATATGGTTTATCACATGCCCTAGGTATTGCTCCAACTTTATGTCCCTTAATTGTGCGGAATATATTCTGTTAAGTTAGTTTTTTGAATTATAAAAGCTTTTACTATAAAAATGAACTATCAAAAATGAGAGGGAAGGAAGAGTCATTTAAAAACTCTTTTCTCCTGTGTTTTTCTTTTGTTTTCTTTTTTTGTTCTACAAAACAAAAGTACTTTGGAGTTAACTACTGATATTCTGCAGGAATGTGAGGAACAAGATTGAAGGATCGCATGAGGCTGCAAGATGTGCTGCATCTTTGCCCATTCTACTCTGTCATGGAAAATGTATGCACTTCACTTGCAAATTTTGATTTTAAAACCTTGTCAGTTCTTATGAATAAAGCTATCTTAACCTTTATCGAAAACAACCTCTCTACTCCCTCGGGTAGGGGTAAGGTCTGCCTACACACTACCTTCCCCATATCCCACTTGTGGGATTTTACTGGGTTGTTGTTGCTATCTTAACCTTGCTCCAAAGAGGCCTCTTTATATTTTCAGCTATTAGTGCAGCTATTAGTGCAAAATGACTAATGTAACTCATATGAAATATGTACAATGTCAACCTCCATATCCATCTTACGCTGTTATTTGTACTTGTTAGGCGATGAAGTTGTTCCTTATAGATATGGAGAGAGGGCTTACCATGTCTTGAGCTCAGCTGGATTCAGGAATCTTCAATTCAAAGCCTATGACGGGTAACCCTTCTTTTTCTCTTGCAGCAAAATTTTACTTCTCACGATTTAACAAAGAGTTGTCTAAATTACACCAACTTATTCGATCTGCAGGCTTGGTCATTACACAGTGCCAAAGGAAATGAGTGAGGTTTGTAATTGGTTAACTGTAAGGCTTGGGCTTGAAGGTTCACGACGATAAACACTACATTACAAATATTTCATGTTCAACATATATAGCTGAAGAAAAAAAGAAGAGCCTTGGTATGTTATACAGTGTATGAGGTCTGTAATTGTTTAAGTACAGGGCTTGAACTTCAGAGATCCTGATTGATAAATTGAAGTCCATCACAAAGAGTCGTGATCAGAATGAATAGCTGATGATAAATGCATTGGAAAGAAGTAACAGAGAGGAGTACACAGTTTTCATATAGTTAATATTTGTATTTTGTTGAATGCTAGGATTTAGTTTCCAGTTTTGACATAAAATCTTCTGCATAATAAAGTTTTGGATGTTTGCTATTTTCATTCATTTGTAGACACAAACTTGACATTTTTTTCTCTTCAATTACAGTTTTGCTTTCCAAAATCTTGTTATTCAGCAAATTAATCTAGGTGTGGATGTTGGGTGTGGTTGTGTATATGTGTACACACATTAGGGGTTAGTACACTAAGATTTAAGGTCATTTCTTTAAATTGCTCTCCGTTTCTGTGTTCATAGCCTTCGGGGTAGCTTCACCGATTTAACGAACACACAAATACCATGTATATATAATGTGTTAAAAATATTTATTTGACTTAGGCAGTTTTGATTTAAAGATTCTACACGCAACACTAATTCGGGTTAAATGCAAAGATAAAAATAGAACAAAATACGAAAATATTAGGTGGTCGTTTAGACATAAGAATTGTGAAATCCAGACAAAATAAATTTTTTTCAAGTGAAAATGGTATTTGAAAATTAGAATTGTATTCGGACGTGAATGTAATTTGAAGATTGTTTTTTTGTGAATGATTTGAAGTGAAAATTTTGAAAAATAGCTTTTTTGATTCAATCTCTATCTTTTACTAAAAGGATTGAGCCGAATACAACAAAAATTCTATTGCATATTATTTTGAATAAGATTACACAGTAAGAACACCAAGAAAATAACCAATATCCTTGTGAAGGTTGTAGCTAAGAGTGGCTATTGGTCCGGTTCACATCGGACCGGACCGATTTCGGACCGGAATCCGGCCCGGACTGGTTCGGACGGTGTGAACCGGACCTTTTAA
>MCJB01048878.1:41447-73491 GCA_002018475.1 Nicotiana obtusifolia
TTGGCTATTTGTGTAAATTATACAATTTTGATTATTTATCAAGTTTTAATTGGAGTTGCTATCAAGTGATGGTTCAAGTATCAACTTCACCTCAATTATACAGCTATATTTGGTTGGCCGTTCCTATTTCTACTCTTTTATTATATTTTTGTGATATATTTATTTTATTTGCTATAATTATGTCTCAAAGAGGTTCAATTGGAACTAGTAGTGGGGGGCGGGCACGTGGTCGTTCGGGAAATAGAGGTAAAAGAATTGTTGGTAGTTCTAGTCAACACGTAGATGAAAATCAATATTATCATGATTTTAGCTCTTATAATCCACTTGATTCACAAAACGTAGAAGCGCAATTTAATTATGAAACTGGGGTTAATTTAGAAGAACAACGTGAATTTCAAGCTAGTCCACCTGAAGTTCAGTCCGACTTGCCTCATGTACCTCCCACTAGAGCCCCGGTTAAATGTAAGGAAAGATCTGAGGTGTGGGAATTTGTACAAAAGAAAATTGAAGACCAGACGGCTGCTTATGGTCTTTGTGGAATGGTGTGGGTTTTTAAAACTGGGGGTAATGAAGGTGGGACGGGTAAAATTAGAACTCACTTAAGAAATAAACATCCAAAGGAATGGTCAGTGCGAGCGGGGAGTATTTATTTTGGAACCGAGCATGGGGGGGTAGCACATGACGAATCCTCAGGTGTCCAAGCTAAACTTAACCAAACAACAGGAGGGATTCTTAGTTATGATAAACAAAGGGATAGGGAAAATATTGCTAAACTAGTTGCGGTAGAGGGTTTACCTTATAGGTTTCCTTCTTCTACTGGTTTTGTTCGTTATATTCAAGCTACATATAATCCTTCCTTTAAAGGTTTTCCAAGAACAACTGTTAAAAATGATATTATTAAATTTAAAAACGAATATAGAGATTATCTGAGATATTTATTTGATAATTTTGACAGTAGAGTATGTCTTACAACTGATATGGGTCGTTCTACAAATAACTGTGATTATATTACAGTTACTGTTCATTGGATAGATCCTGATTGGGTCTTTCAAAAACGTATTATTGCATATAAAGTTGTTGATGAACCACACACGGGGAATTATATTTCCAAAACAGTTTCATCAATTTGTCGTGCATATTGTTTATCTAACAAAGTTTTTAGTATTACAGTAGATAATGCTACGAACAACACAGAAGCACTTAGGAACTTAAGACCTATTTTAAATCCCCCTTTTGAGGAATTTTTTCATGTTAGATGTGCATGTTATATCTACAATTTAGTAGTCAAAGATGGTCTTGACTTATTTAACAACATTATTGAAAAGGTTAAAGTAGCTATTGCCTTTATTTTTAGAAATAAAAATCAAGAAAGAAAAAGGGAATGGGAAAGAAAATGTATAGAATTAAGAATGCCGATTAGGAGAGTCCCAAAAGAAGTTTGTACTAGGTGGAACACTTTATATGAAGCATTAACTGTTGCTTACGAATATAGAGAGCCTATTACTTAAATGTATAATAAATATTTTATGGAACTTTATCACCTTAGGGAGGAAGATTGGAACCTTGTAGAACATCTCCTCCAATTTTTAGAAAAATTCTATCATGCTACTTTAGAATTTTCTGGACAATATTATCCAACTACTCCTACCATGTTATATTATATAGCTGGCATATCTGAATTATTAAGATTATATAGGCAATACAATGAATATAAAATGGCTGTAGAGGCCATGATTGAAAATTTTAAAAAATATTTTTTTTCAATTCCTCAACTTTTTTACATTGCTTCTGTGTTGCATCCTGCATTTAAAATTAAGTTAACTGAACGAATTGTTCGGGAAATATATGCAAATTTAGATATTACACCTCTTGAAATTGCAACTAATAACTACCCTAGGTGTAGAAACTGCTCATGCTAAAGTTTATATAGATACCGTGGCTATTTTCGCAAAGTACAAAGCTTGGGCAGAGACTGCTACACCAACTGCACCGATACTGTCTACCAGTTCTTCTTCTCAAATAGACAAAAGGCATGTGGGGATGAGCAGTTTTGAAGGACTTGATCAGAGGCTGATTTCAGAACAAGACGAGTACGGGGAGGAATACAGCGAGTTCCAAGTCTACTTAATCCAATATCCGAAGAAACTTACAAGTTTTGGAACTCACGATTTATTGGATTACTGGAAGAGTCAAGAAGCGCAATTTCCCATACTTGCAAAAATGGCCCGCGATATATTGACAATTCAAGCTTCATCAGTTGTGTCGGAGAGCGCTTTCAGCCAGGGAAGATTTCAAATTGGAGATCACAGACATTCATTGAGAGAAGAGGCAATGGAGACAGGAGTTCTATTCAGGGATTGGATCAGAGCAGAGCGAAGAAACTTTGGAATACCGAACTTTCGCAGAAAAAAGATAGAGCGTATCTGGATCAAATTTTGAGCGACGGAACAAGTGAAGACGGGAATCAAACAGCCAATGAAGCGGAAGATGAAGAAGATCAAGACGAAGACGATGAACCGAAATAACAACAACTTGTTCCTAAGGAAAAGCCTACGGCTGTCTTAAAAAAATTAACCAGTATATTTAAAAGAATGTAATTTTCTACATCAGAATACATATTAATAAAATTGCTCCAAGTTCACAACTCTTGTCTTCTTATTTTTTTATTTTTTTACTAACTTTGTATATATTTCAAGGTTTGAATCTAATTATAAACTTTGAAACTAATTCAAAGTTTGCAAGAATATTATTATAACTTCTTTAATACTAAGTTTTAACTTTGAAACATACTTTTCATTTCAAATATATATATAAAGTTAGTAATATTTTGTTGTTATATTTTCAAAAATTTATAATTTCCTTCTTCTACAAAGTTTATGTCTTCTTATTTTTTATTTTTTTACTAACTTTGTATATATTTTAAGGTTTGAATCTAATTATAAACTTTGAAACTAATTCAAAGTTTGCAAGAATATTATTATAACTTCTTTAATTCTAATTTTTAACTTTGAAACATAATTTTCATTTCATATATATATACAAATTTAGTAATATTTTGTTGTTATATTTTCAAAAACTTATAATTTCCTTCTTCTACAAAGTTTATGTCTTCTTATTTTTTATTTTTTTAACTAACTTTGTATATACTTCAAGGTTTGAATCTAATTATAAACTTTGAAACTAATTCAAAATTTGCAAGAATATTATTATAACTTCTTTAATTCTAAGTTTTAACTTTGAAACATACTTTTCATTTCAAATATATATATACAAAGTTAGTAATATTTTGTTGTTATATTTTCAAAAACTTATAATTTCCTTCTTCTACAAAGTTTATGTCTTCTTATTTTTTATTTTTTTACTAACTTTGTGATGCGCGGAGAATTTCGGCACATTTTGATACTAATTGCTTAGATTTTAACTTGTTTTAAATGCAATTTCCCTCGGTACTTATATAATTTTAGTATTTTTTGCAGTGTATGAGGTGTAAGGACCTAAGAGCATGGAAAAGAGTTCAAAAAGTCACAAAAAGACAAGAAAAGAGCAAAAAGGCATCGCAGATGTGGATATGCTATCGCAAAACCCACATGCAAGCCGCATATTTCACACCAAGATCGCAGATCAAGACAGACTTCTGGGCAAAGTTCAACGCGAAAACTGTGATCTCATCTGCGATCGCATAACCTGTTTGCGAGCCACATACTGCACACAGAGATCGCAGACCAAAACAGAAACCTGGGCAAAGTTCAATGTCAAAAATGTGGTCTCATCTGCGATCGCATACCGTGTTTGCGAGCCGCAGAAGTAACCGCAAACCAAACATGAAGTCTACTGAAGGAAGAAAATGCGATGCAAGATGCGGTCGCATTTCTATAATGCGGACCACAAACCATGAATGCGGTGAAGGCGAAACTAGGGTTACAATCTGCGATAGACATGTCAAAAATACGGACCGCATGTCTGTTATGCGACGGAAATGCGGTCGCATATTCAACTTCAGGGCAGATTAGTTCGATTTTTGTCTCGATTTTTGGCCCTCTATAAATAGATTTATTAGGGTTTTGTGGGCTCTATCTTGTCAAACTTTGAAGCGACAACACAAGGCATTAATATTCCTTTCTTTTGGAAGCTTTTGGGTCAAGAATCTTTCACTTTGTAAGCTTTATGACATTTAATGTTCTCTTGTTTTCAGATTTTAGTATGAGTAGCTAACTTTAAATACTAAGGTTGTGGACCCTAAATGGGTGTTATGTTAATGGGTGTTTAATATTGAATATATATATATAACGGTTGATTGATATTTATTTACTTCTCATTCTTCATTTATTGTTGGTGGTTGCAAACATTAACAAGCGCTGTTAAATTCTATCTTTGCTTGGGAAAGTGGGGTAGAATTTGGTAGAAGTAAATATCAAAGACTCAAGGCTTTAAACCTTGTTTAATAAAATCGCTTAGGAATAAGTGGATTTTATTTGGCATAAATTGATTGTTTTTAATTGCAACTCTTTTTTATATTTGGAAAAATCATAAAGAGGAAATACTACCTAACTATTGAAAAATATTGGGTAGTCACTTAGACATCATTTGCATATCAAAAAGAACCTTCCGTTAGAAATATATCATATTGACACCGATAGTATTACACTTCATTAATGGGGACACAACTTTGGTTTCTTTAATCAAATTATTTACATTCTCAATATTTCGATTAGCCTTTATCTAAAACCAAACTCAATTCATACTCTTGTTACGGTTAACTGGATAGAATTACGACTTTAGTCGAGTAACACACTAGTCAAGTAACCTTTTCACACCTATTCCCTGTGGGATTCGACCCCAACCTTGTTGGGTTATTATATTTGACATCGACCGCTTTACACTATTTATTAAAGTGTAATTTGAGCGTATCACTTTGTATATATTTCAAGGTTTGAATCTAATTATAAACTTTGAAACTAATTCAAAGTTTGCGAGAATATTATTATAACTTCTTTAATTCTAAGTTTTAACTTTGAAACATACTTTTCATTTCAAATATATATACAAAGTTAGTAATATTTTGTTGTTATATTTTCAAAGACTTATAATTTCCTTCTTCTACAAAGTTTATTATATCTTCTTATTTTTTATTTTTTACTAACTTTGTATATATTTCAAGGTTTGAATCTACTTATAAACTTTGAAACTAATTCAAAGTTTGCAAGAATATTATTATAACTTCTTTAATTCTAAGTTTTAATTTTGAAACATACTTTTTATTTATTTACAAAGTTAAATAAATGACAAATTTAAATAAATAAAAAAAAAAAACCGACGGACCGGCAGGACCTGACCGGAAAAATCAGTAGACCGGTTGCCGGTGCCGGTGCCGGTGCCGGTCAAGGTCCGGTTGAGCCATTTCCAACCGGAAGACCGGACCAGAAAATACTGGTATGATCCGGTTTTGGCGCACCTCCGATACCGGACCGGACCGAACCACTGGGCAGCCTTAGTTGTAGCCAAGAAAAGAATTTACGAATGTTTCTGAAACTAATCCATAATAAGTACAAAAACTGGTAAATTCATGACAAGTTACCACATGGAGCATTAAGCTTCGTTAAGGCTTTCTTTTTAATGTTAGAAAGTCTAAATGGTTCATTTGTCATAATTCAAGCTTCTTATGACATCCCATTTAAGGTAAATAATTAGCAAAATGGTCAACACCATTTCATTTTTATAACCTTTACAACTTTCAAGAATCAAACTCATTTTAGTACCCAAGTTTACACTTTGATGTCATATATTTTCCATTAAAGTAACTTTAAAATGCATTAATTTAATGTTTTCTCTTCTACACAAGTAATAGGATTATAACTCAAATCAACATCTGAACTAAAATTTTCAGTCAAAACAGGTCATATAAAATGCAACAGAAAGTGTCACTTGGACAGCGCCAAATGCCTGCAAATAGAATTATTACTGGAAAAGCAAGAAGATACAATGCTTTGAATCAAAGAATGATCGAGTATATAGTCTCCTGCTTCGACTGATAAATCCAAGCAAAATTGCTATTAGAGGTCTGGAAGGGCAGCTAAACTAGTTGGACTTGCTTGAATCAATAGGCTTACTGGACTTCTCTGTCTATTCAATTGATTTTGTAGTTCCCCGTCCGATAGGTGCTATATACTCGCTACCGGTTGATCGATAAGAAAATCGCTGTCGCTGTTAGCTACAGACCCAGAGTAGGGCAAAACAATGAACTCTAGTAAATTAAGTTCAAAACAACACAGCCTTCTAAAATATGTAGAAGAAAGATTTGCAATATACGGAAGTTGGAATTTGGATTTTAAGAGGAAAGAATGACATGGACCAACACTATAACAGTCCGTAATAAGAATGCAAGAGATACCATGAGCAACAATGTTCAGTTGAAGATAAAGATGAGATGAATCGCGGAAGGGGAAGTTCCTCCATTCATTGTTGATTAGCAGAAATAAAAACTCAAACTAAAGGCCAACCTAACTCCACAACTATAACCAATTGCTAAATTCATCTGTTCCGTCTCCATTCCCTAAATGAGCTAGGCCTCCATGACAAATTCGTGCTTCTTGTAGCCGTTGGGCTTGCCTCGTGGTTATTAGACCTTGATGCTGATCTTCTAGATCTCCTGTTTTGAGACCTAGCACCACTCGCTGATTGATAGGCGCTCCCACCAGCATAGCTAGGAAACTCATCCCATTCCCATGTTGAAGGCACCAAAGAGAACTCATTCAGGAAAGAGAACGAGAGCTCAAATTCAAAATCCAATAACATATTGATGTCTTCATTTAGTACCTCCTCAGCCTCTAAGTAACCGTCTAACAATTGACCATCGTCGAGAGGCAGCTCAGTTAGAAAGTCGCATGCAGGGAAGTCATCATCAAAAGGTGCCTCATATGCACTAAAAGCATCTTCAAAGTCCCTTTGTAGCTCCAACCTTGTCCAGGCAGACTGTCGGCTAGGGTCAGCCTCAGATGGCCTCTCAGAGGGATGTTCACTCCTTGCATGCTTTCTTAACTCAGCATAATTACCAGTGAAATTGCATGTTTCCAGGGCGCAACTCCTTGTTTTGGAGTTCATGAAATTACGAGCAGCCTCTACAACAATCCAGCTTTTGATGTGCCCGCGGCAAAGAGGGCAAACAAGCTCAGGTTGCTGCTGCACATGGAACCTAGGTGCTCCTGAGAATGCTCGCCCCCAACTTCCCCTGCGGAACGCAGCTCCTGATATATTATCTCCCTCTTGTTGAGCTCCTACAGCAGATGACTTACAAAATTGATCAAAACAATTAGAATGCCGATAACTTGTGTCGCACATATAAGGCCGACAACCCTTGTCTTGTGAAGAACAAAGTAAAAGGACAGCATTGTGTGGATGCTCCATACATATCGGACACCTAGCTTCTTCCCATTCTCTTTCATTCCTAACTGGTGGCAAAGATTTTTGGGACTCGAGGTCAGAATTCTTTGAGCTGCAAGCATAAGGAGATGCGTTTGTCCGGTTGAAGGAAAAGGAATTCGTCCTTCTATCTTTCGGCATGTTGAGATGATAGACTGGCTTCTACTTCAATGCACCAATGCACTTCTGAAATGAGAAGGGCAAGAAGATAAGTAAAACGATTACAGCTAGCCAAGAGGGAAGGGGTGCAAAGGACAGCAAGAAAGGAAACATGTTCAACAATGTACTCTCATTTGAATATTTCATGACAAAAAGAATCTGCAATAACTTTTCCCTCTTTTCTTGTAAACAATTACTTCTGTGGACTCAAAAGCTAATTGAAAAAACAAAAAGAAAAAAAGTTAAACCATAGACGCTAGAACCACAGGCACTGAGCATTGACAAAAAGTCACATTAATATCCACAGTGTCAATTTACAGCTAAAGGTTTCTTCTCTTTGAGGG
The DNA here is from genome assembly GCA_002018475.1 of Nicotiana obtusifolia. Taxonomy (NCBI): domain Eukaryota; kingdom Viridiplantae; phylum Streptophyta; class Magnoliopsida; order Solanales; family Solanaceae; genus Nicotiana; species Nicotiana obtusifolia. The sequence goes on from MCJB01048878.1 coordinate 49,367, forward strand.
TGTTCTTCCTCCCTTACACTCTTTGCTCTTACGGTTTACTCATATTAACTCCCACCTATTACAAATGTGATTACTTACACTGAACCACTTGGGGTAATAGATCCGGACTACATGATTCATAAATCCCTAATATGGTCTACGTTTGATTATTCAAGAGCGTGCACATTATATCCTCATACACATTCATGCAACAAATACTACTGCTGCTGCTGCTGCTGCTGCGTCTTAGTCTGAAACTGGTTCGCATCAGCTATATGAATCCTCTATATCCATTCTACTCCATTTGAACATGTTCATTCCGACACTCAAATACTTTTTCTCTAAAGGTTTCTCTAGCGTTAGACCAGAATTGGTATATGTGTATAGCCTATATATATAGATCTTCTACTTCCATTAAGTTATGTTCTTCATCTGCATGTACCGGATAGACCGTCTTTTAAGACAACTTTTATTATGAATATCCATACATGCATCCAGAGTTCCATGAATTAGGCTATTTTCCAGCGTAATTCAGAAAGGTTAAAACAGCTTAGGGCTTAGTTATTGTTATTTACTCTGTTAATCATCATTAAATAAATAAAATAAACAAAATCATTCAGTATCCACCAACTGAGGATCAATTAATTAAGCTTAAGGCTTAACAACTATTATTACTCTGCCATTAGGTTCCGTGATTGTCAAGAGACTTTTCAGTTTCGCTAGTAATTTTTGTTCGAGAGAATTCAAAGAACCACTTTTTAGAAAACCCTAACTTGCCTTTTAAGGTAAATTAGAAATCAAACAAATAACAGAAGAGAAGCTAACAAACGATGACAAGTCGAAACTCAAAAGACACAAAATTACATAGACTTTACAGAAGTTAACGAACCTGCGAACTAGGTATTTGCTAGGCGTTGATTTGAACTGCAACGAGGTTGGAGCTTCTTCACAGAAGTTTCCAGAAACAAAGAGGAGGACAAAGGATTTTGAAGAGGATGAGAAAAGTCGGAAATATTTATATGGAGTACGAAAAGCGAGAAAGGACCAAAAACTCCTTTATCTGTTCTGTTTGACGAAAGCCTGGAAATTTTTAGCCAACGGCATAGGCGAGACGGGTGCAAATGACTTTTTATAGTTTTTAGCGTTTTCTTCAAAATCAAATACGTAAGAGTTCAAATTTGTTACTGTTTTGAAAATTTTAAACAAACTTAAAACAGGAAAACTGAGTTTGCAGAAAATCAAACAATTGCCACCTCAGTTTTCGCAAAATTTGAAAGATTTTTTTTGTCTATATTATGTTGAAAAATAATTTTTATTAAATTCCTTTCACAAAAAATCTTCCTCAGCATTTTGAAGTGAACACTAACTTGGAAATTATGCTTTCCAAGCATTTTGAATGGTCCAAAATCCACTTAGGAGTGTTTCATGTTTTCAAGGAGTCACAATTGAAAGCATGGTATCAGAAATTTAAATTAAATTTATGGTTTATTAGTTAGTATTGTTTAATTGGACGTGTCTAATTTATTTCCTTATTCTTTAATGAAAAATTAATCAATGGTAGTTTGATAACTAAATCTCAAATTGGTTACTCTTTATCAATTACATTCCATTCATGATGTTTGTCTAATTTTAAAATTAAAAAGTTTACCGCTTGATAAAAATTAGTTAGTATTTCGTTATATTCTTTATGACTCATCTCTACATGAATTTATAAATTTGTTAAGACACTAGAATTCCAAGAAACACCTTCAATTAACCATTGTAAAAAGTAATTGAATGTTATATTTATGAATATGAACAATTTTAACACCAAATTCGGTCACGATCGAAGAAAAAAAATGACGAAAAAGAAAACATCATCGTATTTGTAACTTCATGAGCAAATCTAGGTCCTAGATGAATACCAGCTCAATGTCACTTTCTTTATTTAAGAGATATAAAATTTACCACATTAATTACGATTGTACATGTACTCTCTCCATCCCAAATTAGTTGTCACGTTTCGACTTTCGAGAGTCAAACTTTATGAACTTTGGCTAATATTTAAAATATATTTTTTTCATCATATTGAAAATACACAAATTGTAGTACTTTTCATATAATTTTGAATGACTGAATTTTCGTTTAAAAATATTGAGTTTATCTAATTCAATTTAGCTTCAAAAGTTAGTCAAACTAATCATAACAACTAATTTGGAAGAGAGGCAGTATTTCATAGCAATAAATTAAAGGAGTACTAAATGAACATATGGTATCAGAGCAGGTTGTCCTTGAAGAGGCTAACACCTTAGGAAAAGATTAAGATGAGTGCACCACCTGAAAATTGAGGAAGGGGCAATCCATTGCTAGGCGACCACTCTTCAATGGCCAGTGGTACTCATGGTGGAAAGTAAGGATGAGAGATCATTTGCAGGCAAAAGATTATGAGCTATGGGATATAATCACCGGTGGCTCACTGTCAACACTCAAGAAGAATGTTGAAGGTGAGGATGTTCCAAAAACAAGAGCCGACTGCAATGCTAAGGATTTGAAGAAGTGGGAGAAGAATGCTAACGAAGTAAGCATTGTTCACACTATTAGCTGCCATATCTGATTTTTCTTTTGCTAAGAAAGAAACCAAAATTCATTAATAACAGATGAATGGATCAAAGCAATTATACAATTGTCTATGCCCCATGGTGGGCACCAAACTATTTACCCGTAAAACAGTACAATTGAATTTGTAACGTGGTTTATAGATACGTGATTTAATTTGATTCAAAAATATGAAAGAAATAAGATTATAAAGTAAATTAAAAGTAATAGGAGCCTGGCTATGATACCTTCTCCGATAGCAGTAACAAGAACAATATTAAGAATAAAGTAAAAAGAGCGATTTGATAGAACAAAGAGTCGATTGTAGTTTTTGTGTATAGAATGTTTCATGTCCAACAATGAATACAAAATTTCCTATTTATAGCTTTATTCAGGGAGACAAGATCCCCAAATCAAACTCTTCTTGAATGAGAATAGAACTTCTATTGATAATTGTATAACGGTTGATCATTAATATAGAGATTCCTTATAACGGTTGTTCAATGAATGCTGTCTTTTTCAACCGATGCCTCTTTCAAATCTTCGTTCTCGGTGTAATAACAGAAAATTATATAAATCTATTAATTTAAGAGTTTTAAATTTATTTAAATGGTTAGTGGGACTAATTTATTATTACATCTATTGTTGGTTGAATAATAAAGTAATTGGGATAAATATATGGTAAAAAGCTAGAGGTAGGCCCATATATACATTATCTGGTGGCCCACATGAAAAGAACTAATATGCATAGTAAGGAAATATTGTGGTCTTAGTTAATACAAGGCCAAAGAGATAGACATGCCCTTAAAGTTGGTTCCAATTGTTATTTTAACACTTCAGCTAACCCTCATACCTATTAAGCACTCAAACTACTATCGAAGTGTACCTATTGAACGCAAAAAAAAACAGCCCCAAAGAATATTAAGTGCGTGAAGTGCAAGCTCGCTATGTGGCAGTGTAACCAATAAAGAAAAAGCCATGTCAGTAAAAATATTTTCTCTTCGGACCCATTGTCGAGTATCCTCCCCTTCTCCGTAGAAGCAGTCTCGCCAGCCAAAAACCACCATAGCCACACTGAAATCAGTGTTGCCACCTCCGTCTTCCCTACCTCCCTCTCATCTCCAACCACCAGTCGCTCTTTGGAAATAGCTTTCTATAATCTTCTCTTATCCTTTGCAGCAAATTTGTTGATCATTTTTTGAATGGGAAGGTTTTGCTATTTGAAAGAATATCTTCTCTTTTGGATATTCAGATTTGGAAATTAACATCTAATCAAGAACATTTAAGGCGATTTAGTCGAATACCGGAGGTGTTCTAATAAAATTTCAAATTAATCACTGTAAACTAGTAATAATATATATGGTAAACATTGTAGTAACTAAAATGGCAAATTTTACTTAATCAGATTTCAGCATATATATCATCTATTCTTGCTCTCAATCAGTATCGAATCAAATGAGACGGAACCACCTAAAATTATATGCCCACCCTCTTCCTCCACCATTAATGGCTGAAATCAAAGAAGCTCCACAAACCCAAGAACCCACTTCGCGGAAGAGGCCTTCTCCTGTGTTGGATTATTCGCATATATCGACAAAGATGGCATCGAGATGCTTTATGTATATATGCTCCCAGAGAGATTAGCAAGTGCGAAAGCCTAGATCTGCTGCTACTACTTTCATGGAAAGTGAAAGTAATCCATCAGTGTTGCTCGTTGGAATTTGAATATTAACAAAAAGATCATGAATATTAAGAATAAAGAAGTTAGAAGTATGGTGACCAAAATGGTGGATTGAGATGGGAGCAAAGGAGGAAGAAGATGAAGGAACAAGAAAGTGTTAGAGAGGAGATGGTGACGTATTTTTTAAAGCCATGCCAGCATAATGAAAGTCACTTTTTGTGCCATGTCACTGTTTTGTGTTCAATAGGTACACTTTGATAGTAGTTTAAGTGTTTAATAGGTATAAGAGTTAGTTGAAGTGTTAAAATGACAATTGGAATCAACTTTAAGGGTGCTATCCATATATTTGACCTTAAAACAAAAGGAAGAAAAAAAAAAGGGTACATGACAATATAGGACCGACGGCGAAACAAGGGGGTTAAAATCAGTTGACTACAATTTGGCGTGGAAAAGAACAAAAGCAATCAGGTATTTTCTTACAACAGTACATGAATTTGCAAGGAAAGTATTTTGGATACTGGTTTCGGCTTTTGCTTTTGTATACGGGTGAAATCGGATTTATGAGACAGTCTTGTTTCTGATAAAATAAATCAAGTAAGGAACGCAATGACAAGGAGTCGGATATCTATGACTGGCCGACCGAACATTATCGGGCGACCGAACATGATTAACGGAGGCCGTGATATCCATGACCGGTTGGGTATCACAGAGTGGATCTCGGCACTACCAGCAGAAATCCGGTGATTAGTTAAACGGAAGATTTTTTACCTTTTATGAAATTGTACCTAGAGTAGGACTCCCCTACTATATAAAGGGGGTCTTATTATTCATTGGGGACATGGTAACACGCATACCAATGCAATATACTATTATTTTTCTGTTATTCAAAGCTCTTACATTTGTTGATCCATGTGTCATTATTATAAGCCCGGGATCGAAGACGGATACCTCATTGAGGCTGCCCTCGAGTCTAGAATCATCTCTTTCCCTTTATTTTCAAGCGGTTTAATAATTTATCACATCTCTTATCTGTTTATTCTAGCAATCTTTACCGTTTGTATTGAATAAATTCACGTATCCTTAAAATCACTTAAAATTTTAATTATTATTCGTTTTTAGGGTAAACAGCTTGGCGCCCACTGTGGGGCTAAGGATAATAGTGGCAATGTGCTATAAATTTTCGTTACAGCCCATATCCACACGTGTTAGTTCATGCCATATGTTATTTAACATAAACCCAAGAAGTAATTATCTTTGAGAGGATAAGAAGTTAATCATATTGGTCTTAAGTGATATAAGGGTGTACAAGGGTGATTAACAAGTATTAGGAGTTAAACGCATCAAGGATGTTGTAACTCATATTTTCGGGTAAACCTAGAGGTGCTTAATACACTCAAGAGGTCTTTTTTTTTTTACGGTATTTGAATCATATAATATCCGTATCATAAGTCTTGAAGTCAAACGAGTTATGAAACAAAAGTCGACAAAAGTTGTCGCAACTTAGGTTCATAATTTTACTTAAACATTAGGTCAAATTTTAAGATTTTCTCCCAATTTACAAGGAATTACGGGGTGATTTACCTACCAAATTAAAGATCTATGACTCTAGTTTCCAACCCATTAAACCGTTTGTCAATACGATCTCGGAGTATAGAGATAATTGTATTTACGCAGACCTGCGCAAATTGGTAGGTGACAAGTAGGTGCATCACCTACTTGCCAAAATTAGAGGACAAAATTAAAAGTCCCAAAGTCAGCCAAGAGAGGACTTTTAAGGGATTACAAACTCAGTTATTTCACCCTTATTTCAGACCTTCAAAACCAAATTGAACCCCTGCAACCCCTCCCCAAAAATCCCACACAAACCCTAATCGATTTTCCCTCTCTTTCAAGTTCTAATTGCGGGTGAAACCTAGAGTTTGAAGAACCAAGGAAAGGACTGAGTTATCCAACAAGTAAGGTAAGTTTACTGCTCTCTTTCATACATTTTTTCTCCTGTGAATTCATGGTAATTCATTCTATACATGTAAGTTCTCACGGGACGGTGACCGAAAGCCGTGAGTTCGAGTTATTCACTTGTAGCGGACTGTTTTGTGGATTGTTTTATGTTGCTGTTGAGCTACGTGTTTTACTACTATTTTGTGGAGTTTTGGAGGAAGAAGGGTGTGGAGAAACACCATATAGATTTAGGGTTGTGGGCTGATAGTTCTTCGTAACATTTCCGGGTCGTTTGACACGACTACGGTGGCCATCGTACGTATGAAGTGATTAGCTTGTGCGTGAACTGTTTTGGGAGGCTCAACATGATTATTATTGATGTTGTTTGGGCTGTTTGGTGATTGTTTTGAATTGTGTGAAGTCATATATATAGGGGAGGTCTTGTCCGTTTCATCGTAAAATAGGTTGTGGTCGATACATAATAGTATGACGCTTAAATTATAACGATAGTATCGTTTCTCTTATTGTAGACTAAAGAGTTGTTACAGTTTCATAGCTTGAGATTGGGGCAGTATATACAAGGTATGTGAGGCTATCCCTTTCCTTCTTTTGCACGAGTTTGATGGTGCGTAATGTAATGAACGAGCTTCTAAAGAAACTCTACTCTTAGAAGCTAGCAGTACTTACATTGTTTCCCCTCTTATGGAACGATTGACGTTGCTTCTCTTGTTCTTATGTTATCAATGTTGTTGGTACTTCCTGATTCTTATAAGGTTCATGGTGAAGAGTTAGTTCTAATAACGTGTACAGAGGATACCAACCTTACGTCACTCCAAAAGGCTTAGAACGTATTTTCATGAGTTGAGCATGCATTATATATATGTATCTACTTTACTATACCGAGCCGCGCTATAGTCGGCCGGGTACGACACCTATTGTGCAACCACTGATCAGTTGGATTTCACCGAGCTCTATGTGGCCGGGTACGATTCTACCGAGCCTTATGATGGCCGGGTACGTTTTTACCGAGCGTATTACGACCGGATATGATATGATGATGATGATGCCCACAGAGGCGTATGTTTTAAAAGTTTATGTATATATACATATGTATCATGCATTTCATGTCAGTAGCCCTCAGAGGTACCCAGATGTTACAGATTGTATATTCTCTATCCCTGCTTACATTACTGTTCGTACTTATGGTTCCCTGCCTTACATGCTCAATACTTTATTCGTACTGACATTCTTTTATTTGTGGACGCTGCATGTCGTGCTGCAGGTCCTGATAGATAGGCAGGTGCAGTTCCCCACAACAGTAGGTTGTCCAGTTCAGCGGTGATTGGCGAGATCCCTTCTCCGGACTTGTCGTGGTCTGGGTATGCATTTTTGTTATAGACATTATGGGTATGTCGGGACCCTGTTCCGGCTATGTTGCGGTACTTATGTTCCTTTAGAGGCTTATAGACGGGTGTCGACTCATGTATAGTTAGGTATGCCTTGTTGGCTGGTTTTTGTTGTATAGTCTTTCATGGTAGCGTGGTAGCTCGTACCTTATATATAGTTTCTTGATTGTCTGGTCATCCCATGTTATGTATGTTCATGCCATCATATTTTATTGTTGGTTGTCCATGATCCATATCTACCATTTATATTGATCTCGTCAGCCCTAAAAGATAATAAAGAAGGTTAGATAAAATGTACGTTGGTGCTCGGCAAGTATGGTCGGGTGCTAGTCATGGCCCTCCAGTTTGGGTCACACCCTATTTTACACTTGTTCTTGAAGTGACTTTAATTTCAGGTCAAAGTTTAAAATGTCGAACTCCCAATTTGCCCCTCTAAACGTGGATGCTGAGTCCGGTCACCATGGCGAGAACAACAATATGGTACCCAGTAACGAGGTGTCCCCTGTCGATCCCAATGGAGTTCTGGCCGCGGACCCCATCGACGCCAACTCACATGTGGCCACCAATGCAAATTTGCCTAACGATCCTCAGGACAGCGTCCGCGGGGAGTCCGATCAGTAGCCCAAAATACACACGACAGTGAAGGAGATGGGATCAACTTACGAGTGATCTTCAAAATGCTACAGGCTCAACGTGCAGCGATAGCTTAGCTGTAGAAACAAAGCTGAGCCCCCAACAGAGTTGAGCCCGAGCCGTCCGGGGAAATCAATAGCAGAAACGAACCAGTCACGTAGAGGCCGAGTGAAGCTGAACCCGAGACTAACTCCGAGATCATAAAAATGCTCGAGCAACTGACAAAACGGGTAGAATCGGAAGAAAAGAAAATTGAATCCAATGAAAAGAAGGTAGAAACCTAATATTATAGGGTTGATCAAATCCCAGGAGCACCATCGATATTCAAGGGCTTGGATTCCAAGAAGTTAGTTCAAAAACCTTTTCCTCTGAGCGCAGCTCCAAAGCCAATCCCAAAGAAGTTCCGCATGCCCGAGATTCCTAAGTACAAGGGAACGACTAGCTCAAATGAGCATGTGACCTCCTACACGTGCGCCATCAAATGGAACGACTTAGAGGATGATGAGATCGAGTTCGTCCTGCTGAAAAAGTTCGGGGAAACTTTGTCAAAGGGAGCTATAATATGGTATCACAACTTACCCCTAATTCTACTGACTCGTTTGCTATGCTTGCAAACTCCTTCGTGAAAGCATACGCCGAGGCCATCAAGGTCGAGACCAGGAAGTCAGACTTTTCAAAGTGAAAAAGAGAGATAATAAGATGCTCAGGGAATTCGTGTCCCAGTTTCAAATGGAACGAATGGACCTACCTCCTATCGCGGATGATTAGGCCGTTCAGGCCTTCACCCAAGGACTCAATACTCGAAGCTCATTGGCTTCACAGCAGTTTGAAGAAAAATCTGATAGAATATTCGGCTGTAACATGGGTCGACGTGCATAACCGGTATCAATCAAAAATTAGGGTCGAAGATGATTAGCTTGGGGCCCCTTCCAGGTCCATTTATCCCGTCAGAGCTATTGACAAATCCAAAAGAGACATTGATTGTGAACCAATATCAAATAGGGATCGGTATCAACTATACAATGGAGACCGAAGAGGTAATGGGTCTAGGTGAAACCCTGTGAGAAGTGAAAGGAGAAGCGATTGAGGTCAAAATAGCCGGGGACTCATGAGCAAAAGCAGTTTCGACAGGCCTATCGGGCCTAAAGAAGCGCCGAAGTTATCGGAGTACCACTTCAATGTTGATGTTGCTGCCATCGTATCTATCATCGGACGTATCAAAGACACCAAGTGGCCTCGACCTTTACAGTCTGATCCAGCCCAAAGGGACCCCAACCTAATGTATAAATACCAAGGCACTCACGGCCACAAAACTGAAGAGTGCCGACAACTGAGAGAGGAAGTAGCCAGGTTATTCAACAACGGACATCTCCGAGAGTTCCTGAATGATCGAGGCAAAAACCATTTCAGGATTTGGGACTCTAATAAGCAAATTGAGCAGGAGGAACCTTAGCACATCATTAATATGATCATCGATGGGGTCGATGTCCCTCAAGGGCCGACGTTAAATCGCACCAAAGTATCCATCACAAGGCAAAAATGGACTTGAGATTACGTGCTAGAAGGAACCTTATCTTTCAATGAAGAGGACGCTGAAGGCATCGTGCAGCCACACAACGATGCACTGAGTCATGTGTTAATTGATCCAGGCAGTTCGCCCAATATCATCAGATCGAGAGTCGTAGAGTAGCTGGGTCTATAAGACCAAATTGTGCCTGCAGCCCGAGTTCTAAATTGATTCAATATGGTATGTGAGACCACTAAATGGGAGATAACATTGCCGGTGAACACTGCCGGAACCATTTAGGAAGCAAAGTTCTACGTGATCGAAGGAGATATGAGATATAATGCTCTGTTCGGGAGGCCGTGGATTCACAGCATGAGGGCAATGCCCTTGACACTGCATCAGGTGTTGAAATTCCCAACGCCAGGAGGGATAAAAATAATTTACGGAGAACAACCGGCTGCAAATGAGATGTTCGCGATCGGTGAGGTGGTCTCGATATCCGTACTTTCGACACCAAAGGGTCCAAGTTCGATCACCAAGGAAGAGACCAAATAGCAATCATCGACGCCGGCCCCGACCGAACCCTAAAGACAGGGGACGGGTGAGGATGATAACTACGGAGTTCCCAGGTCTTTCATAGCCTCCGATGATTCCGACGCCACCAAATTAACGATCGAGAAACTGGAGTAGTCATACTGATGCACCTGCCCAATCTCAGGTATACCTGGGCACGGGTTAAGTACCAAGCTCAGGAAAAAACTCATTAAGTTCCTTATAACTAACATAGATTGTTTCGCTTGGTCCCACCTTGACATGATAGGGATCCCGCTGGAAATAACTATTCACAAGCTGAGCCTGGATCCGATGTTCCACCCGGTCAAACAGAAAATGAGGCCTCAGTCCGAAGTCAAGCATGCATTTATCAAAGACGAGGCATCGAAACTCATTAAAATAGGATCCATTCGGGAGTTTAAGCACCCAGATTGGTTAGCAAACATAGTGGTAGTCCCTCAAAAGAGGAATAAATTAAGAATGTGTGTAGACTACAAAGACTTGAATTAAGGCATGCCCCAAGGACTCTTTACCTTTGCCTAACATCGATTGCATGATCGATGCCACGGCCGGCCATGAGATCTTTAGTTTTCTCGATGCATATTTCGGGTACAACCAAATTCGGATGGACCTGGCGACTAGGAAAAACGTCCTACATCACTAAGTACGGCACCTACTGTTATAACGCAATGCCATTCGGACTAAAAAATGCCGGTTGCACTTATCAATGCCTAATAAATTGGATGTTCGAAGAGCAAATAGGAAAATCAATGGAGGTTTACATTGACGATATGTTAGTTAAGTCCCTGCGAGTAGAGGACCATTTAAAACATTTTCAGGAAACCTTCAACATATTGAAGAAATACAATATGAAGCTGAACCCAGAGAAATGCGTATTCGGAGTCGGGTCTGGGAGATTTCTCGGATTTATGATGTCTAACCGGGAAATCGAGATCAATCCCTATAATATCAAGGCCATAGAGGACATTACCGTGGTGGAAAATGTCAAGGCCGTTCAGAGGTTAACCGGGCGCATAGCCGCTTTGGGCCGATTCATTTCAAGGTCCTCCGACAAGTGCTATCGGTTCTTCTCGTTATTGAAGAAGAAAAATAATTTCTCATGGACCCTGGAGTGTCAACAAGCCTTGGAAGAACTCAAGCGGTACCTTTTGAGCCCGCCTTTGCTTCATACTCCGAAGGCAGATGAACAACTGTACTTGTACTTAGAGGTATCGAGATAGCGGTAAGTGGAGTCCTAGTTCGGAAGGAGGAAGGTACGCAATTTCCAATCTATTATGTTAGCAGGACTCTAGGCGGAACCAAAACTAGGTATCCTCACTTGGAAAAATTGGCGCTCGCCTTCAAGCGCCTCTAGAAAATTAAAATCGTATTTTCAATGCCATCCCATATTTTTCGTGACTACTTACCCATTGAGGAACATAATGCATAAGCCTGAGCTCTCCGGACGATTGGCCAAATGGGCCGTGGAAATCAGTAAGTAGATATTGGATATCGACCCCGAACCGCTATCAAATCTCAAATTTTGGCTTCATGGCCGACTTCACGCCGACCCTAATACCTGAGGCCGAGAAGGAATTGTTGTTGAACTCGGGGACCTCCTCCGAAATCTGGACCCTCTTTACGGACGGTGCCTCAAATTCAAAGGGGTCCGGACTTGGCATTGTGTTGAAGTAACCAACGGGTAACGTAGTTAGGCAATCTATTAGAACTGTAAAATTGACTAACAACGAGGCCAATTATGAGGCCATGATTGCAGGTCTCGAACTGGCTAAAAGCCTGGGGGCCGAGGTGATTGAAGTTAAGTGCGATTCACTCCATGTGGTGAACCAAGTCAATGAAACGTTCGAAGTCAAAGAAGAATGAATGCGAAGGTACCTGAACAAACTATAGGTGACGTTACATCGGTTCAAGGAATGGACTTTGCAACATGTACCTCAGGATCAAAACAGTGAAGCTGATGCTCTTACTAACTTAGGATCACTGGTTGATGACGAGGAATTCAACTCGGGAACAGTAGTACAACTCATGAAATCAGTAGTGGAAGAAGGCCACGCCGGGATAAATTCGATGAGCTTAACTTGTGACTGGAGAAACAAGTCTATAGATTACCTGAAGACCGAAAACTGCCCTCGGATAAAGAATAGAGAGCTCTGCGCACAAAGGCCTCTAGGTTCAGCTTTTCTGAAGACAACACCCTATTCAGGAGAACGTTCGATGGCTCGCTCGCCATATGTCTGGGACCGGGAGATATCGAATATGTTTTGAGGGAAGTTCATGAAGGCACCTGCGGGAACCATTCGGGTGCCGAATCATTGGTTCGTAAGATAATCATAGCCAACTACTACTGGATCGACATGGAGAAAGACATAAAGGAGTTCGTGCAAAAATGCGACGGATATCATAGGCATGCATCGATAATTCATCAGCCCGAAGAGCTACTACATTCGGTCCTGTCACCTTGGCCATTCATGAAATGGGGAATGAATATCATTGGTCCCCTGCCATGGGCACCTGGTAAGGCTCAATTTATATTATTTATGACTGACTATTTTTTAAATGGGTGGAAGCCCAGGCATTTGAGAAATTCAGGGAGAAAGAAGTTATTGAATTCATTTGGGACCACATAATATGCCGGTTCGGAATGCCGGTTTTTCGACAGTAAAGTGAGTAAATTTTTCAAGGACCATAAGATCAAAAGGATCCTATCGACACCCTATCACCCTAGTGGGAACGGACAGGCGGAATCTACGAACAAAACCATACTCCAAAATCTTAAGAAGAGGTTGACCGACGCCAAAGGAAAATGGAAAGAAATTTTGCCCGAAGTCCTATGGGCATATAGTACGACCTCAAATCTAGTACTGGGTCTACCATGTTCTTGTTGGTCTACGATGCCAAAGTGTTAATACTGGTCGAAGTAGGAGAACCGAGTCTCAGGTTCCGATATGCGACCAAAGAGTAAAACGATGAGGCCATGAGCATGAGCCTGGAACAGTTGGACGAGAGGCGTGAGGCCGCCCTTGTCCGGTTGGCCGCCCAAAAATAACGGATCGAAAGGTATTACAACCGTAAGCCAACCTCCGACACTTCAATATCGGGGACTTGGTGTTAAGAAAAGTGACACTAAATACCAGGAGCCCGAACGAAGATAAGCTAGGACCGAATTGGAAAGGTCCATATCGAATTATCGAGATCAACGACAAAGGATCATACAAACTCGAAGCAGGGAACGATGAGCAACTACCGAACAACTAGAACGTGACCCACTTAAACAGTACTACTGCTAAGGTACGACCCATTTATTCTTTTCTTTACATATATTACGAATTGAACTAACACTTGCAGGCAACGGCCAAAGAATGATGCAGTTATTAGGCCTAAAAGCACGCGTTGCACTTTTTTCCCCTTGAAGCAATTTTGTCCCAAATGAGTTTTCCAGCAAGATTTTTAACGAGGCAATAGTAGATCGTGCTAACTTAGAATTGAAGACCAGCTATGAACCTAAGTCGAGGGTCACATCAACATTATCCAAGCCCTCTCTACGATCGGCCTTGAATACTGGGGGCCATCACCCTCGAATAATGATTTTAACAAGGAAAGAAACTTTGTGCTCAAACAATCTGAGCTCGGTGGATAGGATTTATTATACGGACCAAAGGGTCATATGAACTGTGCCCATATAGACCACTTAAGCCATAACACGAAGCTTGAACACATTTTGTATGTTGTGCACAGAAATGAAAGAAAGTTTCTACCTTGCAGATACATATTTTGTCTCCTAAAAACTACTACATTTTGTTCCTTAAGGACATCGAGCCCAAGGACACCTCTGTCCGGATCCAAGAGACCTATTCGGGGACTGTCGTCCAAGGTAAACTCGGATGGCTCGGGCTGTCGAAGCCCGAGGGCACAAAAACTTATTAGGCAATGCCCGAACTTTAAAGGCTACGGTCACCTCCACTCGGGGACTGTCATCCTGGGCAAGCCCGAACGGCTCGAGTATCGAAGCCTCGGATAATAAGCCTATTGGGCAATACCTGATCTTAAAAGGATACGGCAATCCTAAAAATGGCTCGGAGACGATCGAAACCCGTAACCAAAACATAAGGCCTTCAAAAAATCCAAACCGGTTCAAAGGCTACCCTCAGCAAAATTATAATCTAAGAACTTCTAAGTAAGCACTTTGGGAAAAGCTTCCGGTCATACCAAGCCCCCACGAGTTTTAAGCAAAATTACATCGAGAACAAGACCTTGTTACTACGTGCTAAGGCATTTGAAATCTTTGCAATCATAAAGAAAAAGCCAAAAGAAACAAACTTGAAAATTGCCAACGGGAAAAAAAGCCTTGTATATATATAAAGATCTTTACAAAGGCCAAACGGCCTCAACAAAATATACAAAAATACAAAAACAAAGAAAATCTACAAGGCACCTAAGCCTGATCTTCGTCGAAGCCCGCCTCGTCACCTAGACCATCGGGATCTTCTCCACCCTCGAATTCGCCAAAACCCTTGGAGCCTTCCTTTTCCTCGGGATCTGCTAATTTCTTGGCCTCGGCCTCGAGCCTCTTAGCGTTTTTGATCTCGGCCAAAAGGTCAAAACCCCGGGCATGAACTTTCTCGAGAGCTTCTCTTTGCCACTTCACGTACTCAACAGTAACTTTTAGGCCGTCCAGGACTGCCTCAGCGTCATCTCTGTACTGGCCATCATCTCCTCAGCATCGGTCCTAGTTATGTCCACCATTGACTTGGCCATTTTAAGCTCCTTGCCAAGGGTATCTCGTTCAGCAACAGCCGAGCCCAGTTGAGACTGGAGGTCTTTGATCTTTTGAAACTGGACCTCAGCTTTCTCTCTCGCTGCTCGAAGTTGGACCTCCGCCGAGGCCAGCTTCTCCCGAGCAGTCACCTTTTTCGAAGTCAATCGATCCATTTTGTCCTTCCACTCTTCGCTATGGCCTTGACCTCGTCCATCTCGGCTCGAAGCTGGTCAATCCAATCAAGCTTCTGCTGGACTTGCATTTTTTGACCGTTAATCACCAAGCATAACTCGTCATCACTAAATTCGAAAATCTTTACCTACTCCATCAGGTCAGCATGTTCTTTCTGAGCCACGTCTAACTCTGCCCGGAGATTCTTGACTTCTCCTTCACGTTGCTTGCTGAGAAGCTTATACATGTCCCTCTTCTCAACATGCTCTTTGACCTCGGCCTCGAGTTAGCTAAGCTCATCCCGGTACCGGAGAAAGGTTTCATGGTGGAGCACCGAGGCTTGCAAAATGTGAAAAAGAAAAGGCATTAAAGTCATCAAAAACTGAATTCGAAGATAGAAGAGTGTGATGACACCTTATGCGGTTCAACGCCTATTGTGCTTCGTTGAACAAGCATGGTGCATCCACCTCGTTCATTTTTGCCTGGTCTTCTTCGGTTACCAGGCATCAGTGGTAGCTAGATATCATGATAGGGGCAAAAAGAACCCGAGCATCCTCGGGGACGATGATAACATCTGATCGCTTCCGGCCAGGATCCGTGCTCGGAGAGAGGAACTAGTTGATCAACCTCGGGCTCAAGTTCGGCTCACCGACCTTCGAGGATGGACTTTTACTCGGCACCTCTAAGTCACCCAACCCGGAGAAGTCTTCTAGGATGGTTGAGTCTACATCATCAAAGAAGCATCGAAGGGGATCGTCCGCTCTATGATCCCCTTCATTTGATCGTTCCTTCATCTTTCGGACTTCATCGAACATGGACTCCGTGAACGAGGGCGATCCCGAAATTTCTATAAAATCGAGCGGGGTAGAGCCGGCGACTCGAGAGGTCTCGACTCTCACCTCTATACAAGCCTCATGAACTTGAGGGAGATTAGCCTCCATCATTTCCCCCTTGGCTGCCACCTGTTCCACAGGAACGGACGGCTCGCGGGCCATAAAAAAATCATCCTCCTCGGGCTCGTTCTTGAGCTGGAAGAGTGAGTCCGAGTCAGGCACTCGGGAGTTAGAGCTTTCCTTTGGCTTACGAGCCAACCTTCTCCTTGGTTTCTTCTTCTCCGAGCTCAGGGAACTCAGGCCCTCCTCCTTTTCTTCTCTCCTGCTGTGGCTTCGGGCTTTCCCAAAGCAGACAGATCAGCAGGCAGGTCCTCGCTCCCTGCCAAGGGCCTAAGCTCGATGGTCTAAGGCAAGTCTGCAAAAAAGAAGAGAAGCAATAAGGACATAGTGTTGAAAAAGAAAGTATAGTGCTACTTACTCGAAGAGAGGGATCTTACCGGTAGTACGGGCCTCCTAACGACCCTTTGAGAGCTCGCGCCACAAGCGTTTGGCGTAAGGCATCTGCAAACAAATGCCTCTGATCCACTCCTTGAGCCAAGGAATCGCGTTTGGGACTCGAGCGAGGGTTGCACCACAGCAAACAACGATGAGAGAAGGGAAGATAAAACATAAAATCAATGTTTTAAAAGAGTTATACTTACGTGATACATTCTACTTCTCGAGGAAAGGCCTCCACCCGACAGGTATCAGGTCAGCGGTCCTCACTCGGACAAAGCGTCCTTGCTAACTCCGATCCCCGTCCTCGTTGATACTTCAAAATGGGGCTTTGTTGGCCTTGCGTACAAGCTTTATCAGTTCCCTTGGAAGATTCGGGGACTGACTGTACAAGCGGAGTAGAAGATCGATGGTGAACGTACACGAGTCGATTTTGTTCACAAAGAATCGGAGGAGGATCACGATCCTCCACATCGATGGGTAGATTTGGCCGAGGCATACGTCGTACCTCCTGCAAAAGTCCAAGATGACTGGGTCCACTTGGACCAATGTAAAGGGATAAGTGTAAACACTCAGATATCCCTCAACATGGGTAGTGATGTCTTCATCGGGCCCGAGAATCTCTACATCCTTATCCACCCAGCCGCAGTCCTTTCCAACTGCAGGAAGAACGACCTCAATAATGGAACAGATGTATCGTGACACCACCTCGCATCGGCCTTGAACTGAAGAGGGCTTTTCGACCTTGAAGTTGTCATTAACCGAATACCCCCTGACCTCGCATCAGGGGGGCTCGGCTGTTAGTTCATCAGTGGCCGCGCCCGGAGCGGATTGCTCGAGGACGACCACATCAGGGGCGGTCTCCTTGACCTCAGTGGTTGGCTGCGTAGAAGAAGGAGCATCTTTCTGGGGAACGGTCTTGGAAGTCTTTGCCATTTTTTTTTATCTAAATAAAAAAGTTTGAATGTATGAAGGAGAATGAGTAGATGAAGGGTGAGAACTTGCTAAGAAAATCAAGTGCATTGGCTTAAGTGAGGGGCAAAAGAAAGGTTAGAATTTGAAGAACGAAGGTAAGAATATTGAAGAATGGATGAAGGCAATGACATCTTGAAGGATCGAAGGTAGAAGCTTGGTCAAAAGTAAAAAATGAATGAAAGAACGGGTATTTATAGGGGGCTTCTTGCCGTTTCGCATCCAGGAGCGGCCTGCCGACAATTGGTATGCGTTGGGGTCATTATGACACGACTGACGGGACGTTTCGATTTATTATTTTATGTCGCAGCGTGTTGGAGAAGAGATCGAAGAACTCATGTCGTTCCTCATTGTTTCCGTAAAACTTACTCTCCGAGAAACGAGGGGACTATCTGTATACGGTTGAAACTGGACCCATAAGATGACCTGATTTTCGTTAAAATAAATCGAGTAAGGGACGCGATGATAAGGAGCCGAAATCGAGCTAAGGGACTCATCGAGACAAATTCTTGGGGCACGAGGCCCGCCCTCGAGAATATCGGGGTCGTGACCCCGATATCGGTCCAAATCTTAAAAGACTTCAGAGAGAATTATCGGACGACCGAACATGATTAACGGAAGGCCGTGATATCCGTTACCGGTTGGGTATTGCGGCGTGGATCTCGGCACGTGCCGGCGAAAATCCGATGATTAGTTAAACGAAAGATTTTTTACCTTTTATGGAATTGTACCTAGAGTAGGACTCCTCTACTATATGAAGGGGGGAGGGTCTTATTATTCATTGAGGACGTGGTGACAAACATACCAAGGCAATATACTATTTTTTTTTGTTATTCAAAGCTCTTACGTTTGTTGATTAGTGTTTCATTATTATAAGCTCGTGGTCGAAGACGGATACCTCATTGAGGCTGCCCTCGATTCCAAAATCATCCCCCTTTATTTTCAAGCGGTTTAATAATTTATCACATCTCTTATCTGTTTATTCTAGTGATTTTTACCATTTGTATTGAATAAATTCACGTATTATGTAAAATCACTTTTAAATTTAATTATTATCCGTATTTTTTAGGTTAAACAACTTTACGAAAACATAAAGATTGAATGATGATTGGATAATAATGAGGGGACTAATGATTATATTAATGATTATTAGCTTGTAAAGGATATATATGAGAAAATTGTGAAAAACGTACATTGCTGGTGGATTGAACATATTTAAGAAGCTACAGTTATAGATTTTTTATTATTTAGTACATAGAATATAATTTTCAATCATGATGTAATGATTGAAAGTAATGATAATGGCGACGAGGAAGTAAAATAATTATATGATATAATGTCATGGAATAGTTTTTCCGAAGCTACTATATTGTTTCGGTACTTTTTGAAGTACTACTGTTGGGCTATGTTTGTGTACAAATTATCTATTAATTGGACCGAGGTTGACTTTGATCTTCTCTTGTCTTGTCTTGTATTAAGATTATAAAAATTATTTACCTAAATTAAGGTATGTTATTTAATATTTGAATAGATTGAGGTCATTAAAAGCTATTTAGTTGGTGTTCTAGGCGTTGCAAGGTTGAAGAACTTCCCGTTAACGAGGTAAGTGAGACTTTAAACTTTGATGCTTGTTTTTTCAAAATCCGCTTTGGAAGTATGTTTTGTGTGCCTGGTCCATGTGTTAGAACAAGCTTGCGCTTGGCAGAATCAGTGGTCTTTGACTAGTCGCAAATATATTATTTTATAAAAATTACAAAAAATTATTTTATAGTTGTTTGATAATGTGATACGTCTGTGAGCTATGGTGGTGGATTTGATTGTTTGATATGGGTGTGAGCTATGATGTTGGGGGCATTGTGTATGTCTTTGTACATCACTCTAGTATCGTGTATGTTTTTTGATATATTTGGGGCATTGTGTATGCTCTGTTACATATTTGAGGCATTATGGTGCCGCTGTGGACTTATCGAGGTATTGGTTAATTTCTTTCACTACAATTATGACAAGTCATTAGTATGTACTGTATTAAGATATGGGTACTCTTGGTTAATTCTTATTAAGTCTGTTGATACACATATATTGAGTTATTATATAATCATCATATTTATCATATCGTTCTTGTTGTGGTATTTTTGTATTTTCTAACACTTGTTCCAGAGGTATTCAAAGTGGCAGGTCAAGGATCTTACTGGGGTTATATTTATGTATAACTGACTCTGTAACTGCATTTCTATGCAGATACCGTTGCGGGAGATAGAGCTAGTGGCTGACAAGTTAATTCGAGTGGATCCTGTTGGTGATGTGAGCCACTACATTATTCGTGGAGGCTTTCGTTTCAGCTTTAACTAGTTTGTGATAGTTATTTTCTTTTCCCTGGGGTTTGCATACCCGTCAGCTAAATTCATTACTCTGTTAGATGCTCCATGGTTTTAGTGTGAGATTTGGACTAGAGTTTTATTATTTGAGTAATTGTTGATTTTTCCATCAATTGACTAAGGTATTGGTTGATAACTATTTCGTCTTTAATTATTAATAATACTTTTAGGCATGCACTTATTTTCTCTCAGTGTTTGTGTAAATGGTTAAATGTATGAGAAAGGGGTTCGCCCAACAAGTGGTGTTGCTGGATGCCAATCACGTTTAGGGATAGTTCGGGACGTAACACTCGGTTTTAATGCCTTCAGAACTCACTCAACACCAGTAACATGCTTGTATTCGGTATCAACAATTTGCTGACTCATATCTTACCTGTCTTCAGTCCCCATGTCATCTCGTTATTCGTCCAACTGCCGCTAACTAACTTTTCCCCGTAAAGTGACAACACTATAAAGGTAATATGAGTAATTAGTTAAGCATTTTGAAGATAATTCGAATGTAGTTCATATCATAGACGGTACATATTGGATAAAAAGTGAATCCCCAAACTCAAAGGCGGAGCTACGATTTCAAGTTTATGAGTTCGGGATTCTGATCCTTTTAAGTTATTGAGTTTCAAATTAATATTTGTACATAATTAATAAATTTTTAAATAATAAATATAAAATTTGAACCAAAACTATTGAATTTGGCCGAATCCGTAGACCGCACTGTGGCTCTACCCAGCCCAAACTTCCACTTAAACTAAGGAAACTGATAAACTTTATTCATAGAAGACAACCACAACAACCCAAAGGATGAAGTATGTCACACCTCCTTTTCGTATACCCTCCGAGGAGTATATAAGGGAGTTTTTTCAATTAAAGTGACATTATTTGAAATAGAATTATTTATTTTAATTTCTTCAGAGTCGCCACTTGAAATATTTTGATTGGTGTTCCAAGTCACCGGTTTATTTTTTTTTATCCCAAATCAAGGAAAATTTCGACTTTCCTTGTGAAGTCTGCGAACCAGAAATTCTGAGTAAGGAATTCTGTTAACCCGAGGGAAGGTGTTAGGCATCCTCGGATTTCGTCGTTCTAGCACGGCCGCTTAACCGTTATATTCGGCTTATCATTTGATTTTAATACATTTTTCTAGCCTATGGTACATTTTATCTTTAACCGTTTTTGTTTAATTACTGGAGAATTGCAACGTTATTTAAAATATGTCACGAACCACGTCACATAAATACACTCGTAATTCGTAACACATTTTATTTAACGTTGAGATTTAGATTTGGGTCACATAAATGTGCACCCGAGTTTAGGAAATTGAATTATTAGAATAACGCGCCTAAAGAAACTACGTGTTTTTAACTTTTCGAGGGCCATGGAAATTCACTGAATAGCACACCTCGATTTTCTAAGGATTTTAATATTGATTAATGAGGGCCATGCATTTTGAAATTTTATTTGGCGCGGCGCACCTCAAATTATTTCGAAATCTTTTCTTATTTGAAGTTATTAAAATCGAGTTACCTAAAAGGCACCCTCGAAATTGGCATTGTTACTATGTCACGGGAACCGTACCCATAGTCACAATGTTTATTAACCGTGCCTAAAAGCAAGCTACAAAAGTTTAAGGCATTTAAGAATTAATTGCTTTTAAATTAACTATTAAGAAGGCCATAGGCGATCGTTGCTAATTACATGGCTCACCTCCATTAATTAAAAGAAATTTTTTTTTGACCTAAAGTTGTTAGAACCGTATTTATTGACTACTTAGATTGTTTGTGATTTTATGTATTGGGCCAGCCCACTATCCATTAAGTTACCCTAACCCAAGGTTCTATCAACTAAATTTCCAAAGCACACGGCCCAACTAACAAGACTAGCACAATGTTGCCACATTAAAAGGCCAAAAACGAAATTCTAAGCTAATACATAATCAGATTCACATTCATCAATTTAAATATACAAATTAATAGTTCAAAACTCAAAATCAATCATGATATCTAGCCAAGACTTGACCACATTGGGCTGACCAAGTTCCAGGTGAAACTCTTAAAGATTTGGACCTGGATACCACCAAAATGGGCCAGCTTAAAGTCAGGCTCAAAAAACCAGCCTTAGACAAAGCTGTCTTCCCAGAACTGGGCTACAAATGCAGCCCAAACGTCACAGAAAAAGGCAATTCAGCATATGCTCATTTGCATGAACTTCACCAGATTTAATACCACTTATACAATCGTAAGTAAAAATAAATTAATTACAAAATTTCAACCAATTTGAACAGATTATCGTAACAATTATAAACTCATTGATTACAAAACTGATGAACTAAGTTATTACAAAACTTCCTAATTCAATCTTTAAACTCATGAAAAAAAAAAAGCTGCCCAAATTCCAGAATAATACATTAACACAGTAACCAATAGCCTTCTCCCTGTTCCTTCTTCAGATTTCAGATGTAAATGTACAATAATCAGAAGAGGAAGATATGAGATGAACACTTCTTCCTAGCTTTAATTAAACTCGAAAATGTTAACTCCAGTTCTGTTTTAGTCAAATAAACCACTGTGTTTCAGCATGTTGTGTATTCTATATCACAGCAGTAGCAACATTAGCATGCTTTAGTAGGATAAATGATTACCACTAGCTACTGAATCAGTTTATGAGTAGTTTCAATTAAAATTTCAGTTAAATAAACAACAACAAACAGAAAAAAAAAAAAACTGAAGCTAATAGGGAAACAGAGGTAACAAATTTGGCAAAACAAGCAGAGTCGTGAAGAAAACCAAATACATATTACAGCAGTAATTCAGATTTCACTACAAACCAGCAAAGAACTCCAAACAACCACTAATATATGATCCATTGACACTGATCAATCCAAATTTACAACATTCACAATTTCAGAGATTGATAGGAAGAGGAATTCAAACAGATTCAACCATTAAACATGTTAACTATATAGAACTAGGCAGTAAACATTTTAATTTCACTCATGATTTCAATTTAACGCTATAGAGATGTTTGAACATACCTATACAGCAGCAAACAAATCCTAAGAGAGCCAAATAAAAAGCTGAGAACAGCTACACTGGGAGCTCAGCTACTAGTTGACAGAGAACAACAGCAAGCAAATAATAATCCAAAGTTCGATACCCTTCGAAACCCAGAAATGCAAGAGAGGGTTTAGCAATAACTTAGAAATCTACTATTTTTTTTAGAACTTTAGTTGTTTTTTTTTTCAAACTGCAATTGTATGTCTGTGAATGAATATGAAAATGTGTGTATATAAGGGAATTTTCTGAATATGCTCTTCTACCAAACAATATGCAAAAATCAGAGAATATATGGGAAAAATCTGTTTGTTCTGCATGTGAGAAAAAGCATCTTTTCTTAACAAACTTTTGGGTAGCTGTCCTATTTCAGTTATTTCTTCTGAAATTATCTCTTTTGGCCCAGCTTCTTCCTAATTTTACTTATCTAATTTGCATTTTTAGACCCCCTAGAAGCTTCTTAATATGTTAATTTGTTACTGACAGATTCCCTTCCTATCTATTACCCAAATTACCCCTTCAATACCCTGATTTTACTTCGTAAACCTCATGGGTCGAGTCGACCCGACTCCAAATACAACTGAGTCCAATTCCGACTCTTTTCCTTCTAGGGCTTTGATTTTCAAAAGCCCAAATTTTAGACACATATATTTTTTATCTGTTGCCTTTACAGAGTCTTGCCGACTCGACGGGTTTAGGCCCAACAGAATTAAAATAACAAAAATTAAAACTGGAAAATAAAGAAGGGATAGAAGATAAGAAACGCTGAAAAAAAAATGAAACAGAAAACAAATGAAAAAGAAAGATGAAGAAATACCTTGGACTAGTGGGCTTGAACATCTCCGAAGTTTTGATTTTCCAACCAAGATTGACCTAACCGTGTGTTCTTGTCAAGAACACACGGATAAAGTCTATCTTGACTTTAAATCGACTCAAGAACTTCGATTTCAGAAGTTTTGAAACTTTAGGGTTTTGTTTTTTGATATGAAATTGCAAGAATTTCAGGGTGTTTTGGCTGGAATGGAGTGGGGATTTGGGGTGAGGGGATGACGACGGTTCTTGGGTATGATTTTGGGTGGATTTGGGGGTGGTTTGGAGTGAGCCGCCATGAATTTCAGTGGGGTATGGGGGCGGCAAATTTAGGGTTTCAGATAGGGGGTTTGGGGACGATGAGAATGAGGGTGG
>MCJB01048879.1:0-16999 GCA_002018475.1 Nicotiana obtusifolia
TTGACCAAATAGTGGACGAAGTTTTAGAAGATGATTTGGAACATCGTGAACACATACTGTAAGAAGTTGATATTTATGAAGTAAGAATTGCAGAATACGAGGAAGAAGTATCAACTGATGAAGCTCAAACTACCGAGGAAGAAGAATTCTCGGACGAGGAACTATACGATGATGAGCTTTAAACAGTTGGTTTCTTTAACAACTCTCGTTTATAGCTATATATTTTCTTTATATCTTTAAATCTAAATATGTATTATATTATGCAGATGATAGGCAAAGGTCGTGGTAAAGCTGATCCTAGTAGTTCTCGGGGTCGAGAAAAGGGTAAGAAACAAAGGAGGAGGGTAGAAGATTACACTCCAATTAGTCCTGCCGTTCCAGAGTTGCAGATGCCTACGCATTTTCCTCCACCCCAGGGCTATTTTGAGCCTCCCCAGCATCACCAGCCCTACACATTCGTGCAAACACCGGCTCTTCCATCATAGGACCCTTGGACTGTACGTCTGACGTACAGTCCAGCTACCGCACATCCATGTGGATCTCAGCCATCTTCATCGCATGGACCGCATCGGTCCATGTCACATCCACATGGAGCACATTCATCAGCGCCGCAGCCACTAGGGTCACAGCCACTGGGGTTGCTGCCGCTCGGGGTCACAGCCACTCGGGTCACAGCAATCAGTGACATGTCCCATTGCGGCCCATACAGCTGCGTCGCAGGGCTCGCAACCATCTTCATCGGAGACTCCATCTATTACAGGCATTCGCCTGCGAGATTCTAGCTCTGACCCCCTACACCTTCCACACATGCCTCTGATGTACATCGTTCGGACGGTGATGGTGATGATGACGAGGAGGTGCATCGTGATCAGTATGGCATGATCATTATCGTCCCTGAGGGTGACGGGTAAGAGTTATTTGTTATTTTTAACGTTTATTGTTTTGTACGATTGAACTAAGATATTAATGTGTCTTTTTTTTAATTACATTAAAGGTTTATCCCTAGTGATGTTACTACGAGGATAATCACCCAGGCAACTAGAAAGCTATACGATGGCCCTTATACGACTTGGAGTGAGTTTCCATTCTCGCTTAAGGAGGCAATTTTTAATGATTTTAAGGTATAAATGTTCTTTTAAGCAGTACAATTATTTATATTTATGATATTTCCATCTAAATACTTAACTTCTCAAATACAGAGCAAGTGTATGTGGGAACACCGCTATACTGCGGAGGTGGCTGCTAACTTCCATCTCAAGGCTCGCAAGCGGTTGTCCCATTGCTTTTCCAACGGTAGAAGGTTGAACAAGAAGCCCTCCTGGTTGCAAGATAATCTATGGGAGGATCTGCAAAGGCAATGGCTAGCCGCAGATTTCCTAAAGAAGAGCGAGCAAGGAAAGCAAGCTCGTGTTTCGGAGAAGGGAGGCTCTCTGCACACTGGAGGTGCGATCAGCCTCTATTCAATAAAGAGGAAAATGGTACGTAATTGCTTAATTTAATTTTAATTTCAACGTCTAATCTGTTTATTAACTAAACTTTATGACTTTTCAGGAGAAAAAGTTGGGCCGTCTGATGAGGCAAGATGAGTTATTCAAGCAAACTCATATTGTCAAGAAGAAGAAAGATTCGGATGAAGAAAGGTAGGTCAAGGACCGAGCCTCGGCTGTACATGTAAGTTTTCAATTTTCATTAAGTACTTTGATTTAGTTTTATATAACTTTTGAATACTAATTCTATGTAATTTTTCTTATAGAGTCGCTTCACAGCTGAGTTGGAAGAATTTGTACGCAGCCAGCCACCATCTTCGTCAGGCGAACCAATCCAACCGTCGGACGAAGATGCTGAAAGACTATGGACGCAGGCTGCTGGCGGTCCAAAATGAGGGAAGGTATACGGGCTTCCCGCTAAGACATTCCACCGCTATAGGTGTGGAATGCAAGGAATAGGCACTTCCTCGCAAGCGGAGCAACTTGATGGGGAGTGCCTCTCCTCTATGCGGGAGAATTTGGCAAAGCTCACAGCCGAGCTAGAAGCTGCCAAGGAAAGAGAGAAGGATAGAGAAAAAAGAGAAAAGCTTAGAGATGCTCAGTATGCTGCCGTACAAGAGCAGCTCAAATCTATCTTGGCTTCTGGCTCTTTTCCGATTCCCCGGTCATGTGAATCATCGCCGGATGGTAATCTTGATGATGACACTTCATCCGACGATGACAATCATGATGTAGACATTAGTAGACGTTGAATTGTAATAACAACTTATATAATGTATAAGTTCATTTGAACTTTATACCTTGTTATTGTTTAATGTTGTTGTTTAATGATGTTGTTTATTGTTGTTGTTATTCTCGTTGTTGTTTATTGTTGTTGTTGTTGTCGTTGTTGTTGTTTTCATGGCATAAAATGCCTATTTTAGGATTTGGTATGCTGGCAGGTGGTGTAGCTGCCAAAACAGGCAGTTTCTGGAAAAAATGAACCAAAAAAAAGCGACCAACTTTGGTCTCCAGTTGGTCGCTATTTTGCTGAAAAAAAATTGAATCTGCAAATTAGCGACCAACTTTGGTCACTACTTGGTAGCTATATTACCCAGATTTTTAAAATCTGGGAATATAGCGGTCAAAGTTGGTCGCTAATCAAGAAATAAAAAATAAAAATCAGCAGTTAGCTTTGGTCGTAACTGCTGAATTTTATTTTTTATTTTTTTGATTAGCGACCAACTTTGGTCGCTAATTTAAAATTTTTTAAAAAAATATAATTACTTTAGGGACCAGTTTTGGTCGCTATTTCCCAGATTAAATTAATTTAAAGAAAACAAAAGCGACCAATCGCTAATTTGCGACCAAAGTTGGTCTCTATATGTTTTTCCAGAATGTTTGGTTCTTTTGTGTTAGAGACCAATGTTGGTCGCAAATTAGCGACCAACTTTGGTCGCTATTTGTTTGTGACCACCTGAATACTGACCAGGCCATTGTGGTTGCTTTTTGGTCGCTTTTGTGCAAATTGTGACCAACTTTGGTCGCTTTTTTCGGTCGTTTTTGACCTGATTTTTAGTAGTGTTTGGGACAAATCAGGTATTCTCTCTGTTTCTATGTTTTACTTTCTTTTTTAGTCTGTTTCAAAAAGAATACCTTTTTTCATATTTAATAATTCTTTAACTTCAAGTTCCACCTGATATATTTAAGACCACAAGATTTAAGATCATTTTGGTACATTACACATATCTTTAGTCTAATATCACAAGATTCAAAAGTCTTACTTACATTTCTTAAACTCAGTGCCCAGTCAAACTAAAACACATAAAAATAAATTCTGAGGGAGTAATATAAATGTTCTCTGTAAAAGATTGAGCCACATATGATAATGTATAAGGGAGCACCAAATTGATGAAATGAGTTATTTCCACAATTATCAGAAACTTGTTATTAGGTAGGCCTTTTTTTCCAAAGATTCCCCATAGGAGATAATATTAAGAATAAGTCAAAAAGGTACATAGAGGGGACATGGACCTAAACTCATCAAAATAAGATGAACAAAATCTATCTTTACAATTTGACTTATCCCTAGAGAAGCTTAAGTAAAGAGGAGGATTGCTCCTTTAATAGTTAAGGTAACAAAAAGAAAGCCAAGTATGAAACTTAGCACCAACATAAGCTTCCTGATGTTTGGCATAAAAGATATAAAATTCTATGTAAATCACCTCATAGTTGGCTCTTGTTTTATGAAATTGGGATGTTAATTGCTTCGATTCATGTTAATGTAATGTGTTTTTATGTGTAGGAATGAGTCGGGAGCAATTGGGGGCGAAATGGGAAAGAAATGAGCCAAAACGAGACGAAAGCGGACCAAGAGGCATTGGGCGCCACAGGCAGCGCCTGGCGCCACCTGTGGCGCTGGAGGCAGAACCCAGGAGAAAGTCACTGGTTGCAGCGCCCTGGGGGGCGCCTGGCGCCGACTTCGGGAATTCATCCTAATCCGTCTAGGAGTCCACTGATTCGACCCCAACCCTTCCTAACTCCTATATAAACACCTCCAAACCCAATAGGAAGAGGGAAAACGTGATTTTGGAGTCTAGAACGCAACGGAACAATCAATCATCAGTCTTCATCTCTGTCTAGTATTTTTATTAGTTTTTCAATACTTTATATTGTGTTTTTGTTGAACATGAGTGGCTAATCACCCCTTGTTCTGGGGTTGTGATTAGCCATGAATATTGTGATTCGAAGTTGATAAATTCTTGTTTATAGTTCATGTTCATATGGTTGTTTCTTCACTTTTGTGCTTAATTGCTTAATTGTTTTGGCCATCAATTAAGTTCTATCAATTATCTATGATATGTTTGGAAAAACTACGCTTAGATTAGAAAAGAATTGAAGAAAGCATGTTCTTAACCTTTTAAGGGGGGAGGATTCGTGGTTAGGATAGGAATATACTTAATCACCATGCTTAATTGAATATCATTTTTTTATTGCATTCTTGATAGATTAATTCCATAGGAATATAGGTGTTAATCTTATTAAGAATAGGCGAATAGTGCTTCAGAAGAAGGCTATGAGTATGTTTATCGATTAATTAGCAACCATACATGAATCATATGATACTTGTTAATATGCCTCTAAATATATTCTTATTTCTGAATTCAACATTCGTCTTCCGAAACTAAGGAATATCCTTATAAATTTATGTGAAAATAATTTTTAGTATGTTTATATTTTGCACTAATAAATAAAGCATAAGGACAAACATCCTAAATATTGGACTATATTTACCGCAATATGTTTTCATGCACAAACAACTGTATGTTGCACTTTCAAGAAGGATATCAAGATCAACAACAAGAGTTCTGGTTAAGGCAGAGCAACCAACGCATTAGGAGGAAACATACAAAAAAATATTGTTCACAAAGAAGTATTCGTTAAGGTACCATCACATTAAATACTTTTAAACTCTAATATATAATTATCAAACTAACTTGACAAAATTATCGTTTGTGTAAGTTTTGATGATGTCCTTTTATTTTAAATTCATGTATTATGCTAATGTAATAATATTTTTCGGCATTTAGATGATTGTTGTTTTATCGTACATAAAATTTCTCTCATTAATTAAATTTTATTGTTCCTTCATATAAATAAATGTTTAAATCATCACGTGCCATTATTAACATGCAACGCACGTTCATAGATACTAGTGTGTGTGTGTGTGTGTATATACATATATATATATATATATAGAGAGAGAGAGAGAGAGAGAGTCACATCCAAAAATATCCCTTAGACCAGTCAGACAAAACATACTTTCAAAACGGATTTAGAAAAGCAAACATCAAAGTTTAAAGTCTCATTTACCTCGTTAACGGAAAGTTCCCCAACCTTGCAACGTCTAAAACACTAAACAAACAATCTCCAACGGACTCAATCTATCCAAAATATTAAAAAATAAATCCTAATTATTCTAAATAAATAATTTTTATAATTTTAGGACAAATCCAAATCAAAGTCAACCCCCAGTCCAATTAATCCAAATATATAGCCGTGGAAGTCGAGACAGTATTCTTAAATATAACCCAATAGTTCTGAACCACTGATTTCTCCTACTAACGAAATTGACTACTATTTTATTATACATTTCACATCCCATATTATTACACAATCATATTGTCCACCATCGTGTATTCTAAACTAAAAAAAATAAGAAAAGATCGAACTGCAGCAATAAAAATTTCTTCCCATATTAGATTATCTTATTCTTGAAATTTTCTATATTTCTTAATACTACTAGCTAATCAATCATTGCATAATCATTATTACTATCATAATGTTACTTTTTAATCATTACAATATCACTAGTTATTTAATGCTCACTTTATTCTTCTTTCAAAAAAAAGAAAGAGTTACTGCAAATATGTATTTAATGAAACTGATTCTCCAATACCAGGTTATATAGTTACGGTGCTAACTCCTTCACCCGCCACTAAATTTCGGCGAAATTCTTTTTTGTTGTTATTTTTATTTTCGTTCTTTCATCTCCCTATCAAATATAAGCTCTAGTATATCTAACTCCTAAAAAAATCTGATAATAAGGTATTAAGAAGGGTGGACTTGACCCAATTATTAACCTTTTAAATAATAATCAAAATCATTTTCTTCTAATTCTTAATCTATAATTTGTAGTTAGTTCCCTAATCACTTATTTAATACACTATCTCATACAATATCAAAATATTTCGGGTTATTACATATATATATATTTTTTATTTTTTTTATTTTTTTAATCGGCTATTAATTTTTTAAGCGGTTAAATATACATTTCTCAAAGAAAAAGTATAATGTTCGGAATTGCACCTGGGGGTTTTCTTACATAAATTGAAAGACTGCTTACTCAAGTTGACTAGTTTAGTTTATACTGAAATAGAATATGAACATAAATTGAATTTTGTAATTTTCTTTTCAGTCCACAGGTGAATAATAAAAAATGAAATGAGAAGGAAAGGAAAAGGACACCAAGGATGTGTTTGGTATGATAAGTAATTTAATTTTTGTTGCTTATAATTTCGGCCTATCAGTCAATTTTATATTTTACCTTTTTTGTTTTCACCAATCCAATCATTATACTCAAAGTAAAATTCACTTTACCCCCTTAATCTTTAATGATCAGAAACAAAACCATCCTCACGTATTGAATGGGAAAGGGAACCCCTTATGCAATATTTTTTTGGTGAAAGTTTCTTTTTTAAAATAAAAGTTATTTCTCTCTCTCTCTCTATCCTTTTAAAGGAGAAGTATAATATTTCTCATCCAAATTCCAAATCAATACTTGAATTTTGTCTTTCTTGCTTATATAATTTAAGATATTTTTCTATTATATTGAGGTAATATTATAGTCATTATTAAATTTTTGCAATAAAGAAAAAAAATCTTACGTACGAAATTCAAGAAAAATATTGAATGCACATTCACCATGGATGCTTTGGCATTTCAATGTGAAGGGGAAAAAAAAATACTGAAATAATCAATTCTCTAACATATATATTAGATATGTGGCCCGACCGTGGCCATACGGGTGAAATTACATCAACGACCTCATTCTTATTTAGCCCTACAATTTTCCCTCCAAATCAGAATATTGGAGAGCTTCTCCCTATTCCCAAGCATTGAGCAGCGCGAAATCATCCATGTTCACATACGGAGGAAGCTGAAAAGTCTTTACATCATATTGTATTTTATGTGTATAGCAAATTATTTTATTTAAAAAAATACGGTATACGATTTAGTAGGAGGAAGAAAATTTGAATTCACCAGATTTAGTAGTATGTCAGTGTTTTAAAAGGCGTTTTCGGGGCGAGCCCTAGGGCAAGGCGCACCAAAAATGCCCCGAGCGATGGTGTGGGGCGAAAATCTCAAAAGGCGTACCCCCAGCAATTCGGAGCATATACCCGAGCGTTTGAGGCGCGTTTTTGTGGTGAAGCGTAAGCCCCATAGACTTTTTCAAATTAAAATAAAAATTTGTTGAATAAGTCCTTCATATAATACCCAAATTCTCAAAAGTCAACTTGTAATTATTCAAAAATTTTAAAAAGGAACTCAAATGTATTAAATTTAAAAGTAAAGACCTTTTTTATTGATTGATGCTCTAATTTATGGTCTTTCCCAATTCTTTATCTTGTTCGCTAGTCTTGCTAATATCTCCCAAAAGCAACGAATATTTAATTTTTTCGATAAATACAAAGAGAAATTCATTCTCCTTCATAGCAGCAAATTTAAAGTTCAAATTGCAGGTTAGTCATTCTTTTTGTTCCTCCGTGTAGAAATATTTATTCTTTTCGACTCAAGTTACTTGTGCTTGTAAGCAGCATATAATATATTGCTTTGACTAGTTTTTGTGGGGATGGAGCGCGCGCGCGCGCAAACACACACACACACACACACACACACACACACACATATATATATATATATATATATATATATATATATTTCACATATTTATAGTTTTCTTCAATTTTATGCAATTTTACCTATATAAAATATTTACTGTAATTAAATCATTTTATAAAAAATTAAAAATCAAATACCCCTGAGGCTTACGCCCCGTGCCTCGGGGCTTATGCCTCGCTGAGGCATATGTAAAATGCCTTGCCTTACACTCACGCCTTTTAAGACATTGAGTAGTATCAATACTTCCTCTTTATCAAACCAAGTCAAAGTGGACACTTCCTCCTTGTCTAAAAATGAATTCAAACTAAGAAAAGTTGGCGGTGCAAGTAAATATGAATCCAAATGAACATAACACAAATACAACAACCATGATTATGAACCAAGATTTAAGTTTGATCGAGTTAGGGACGAGTTGTACAGATCTTTAGGGATGATATCGGACAACAGTTTGTTGAATGAATACGAATGGGTCGATGTTGATTCTCACGGCAGTTTCAACAATGCTGTGCACTTAGATGATGATGATGAAGAATATGGAGAATATTATGGAGAAGTTGACGATGATGAGGAGCAATTTTTAAGAAATGAGTTAGAGTTATGTGATATTGATCAGGAAATGGAGAATGATTTCCCTGAAGAGGATGTGGTTGTAGGTCCAATCTCCGGAATACGATATAGAGATAAAGTTTCTTTGTTTGCATTCTACAAAGAATATGCACGATTAAAGGGATTCTCCGTCGTCAAAAGAAATTCCAACAAGAAGGGTGGTGACACTGCCAGGTATATAACTAACTGTTATGATAGGGCTAGGATTTGTAAAACTAAGTTTACCACCAACAGTAACAATTGTAAAGCTAGGCTCACTACTGTTTTGGATGATTCTGGTTGTTGGCGCGTCTCTAAGGTCGTTCACGATCACAATCATGATTTGCTCCCTTCCATATCGCGCCTGATGGCTGGACATAGGTCCGTTTGTGATTCTTTGAAGCGAGATCTTGTAGCGCACGATCGATCCAGCATTA
Organism: Nicotiana obtusifolia; assembly: GCA_002018475.1. NCBI lineage: Eukaryota > Viridiplantae > Streptophyta > Magnoliopsida > Solanales > Solanaceae > Nicotiana > Nicotiana obtusifolia. Next base: position 8,951 of record MCJB01048879.1, read on the forward strand.
GACCCTCCAAGAATATTAGACTTCCTGAGGTTCAATGTGGTGGACCACAAAATTTGGGTTGTACTCTAAAAGATTGTAGAAATTTTATTTTAAAGAGTAGAAATCTTGAAATGCAAGAAGGGGATGCTGTCACGACCCCAATTTTCCTCCGTAGGAGGCCGTGATGACAAATAGTCTCTAAGACTAGGTAAGCCTAATACTTACTGAATTAATAGCAAAATTCAACCAATAACTATTAAATATAAAATAAAAATCTCTATACAAAACTTACAATCTCATATTCTATTACAATCCGGGGTTAGGATCGTGACACCTTTTGTTTTCCTTTTCATTTCATCTTTTATTATTCACCTGTGGACCGAAAAGAAAATTACAAAATTCGAACTTATGACTTCCAACCTTTGGTATTCATGGAGTATGAAGGCTAAAGATGAATAATACATCTGTTCTTAGCTCATATTCTGTTTCAGTATAAACTAAACTAGTCAACTTAGGTATGCAGTCTTTCAATTTAAGTAAGAAAACCCCCATGTGCAATTTCCTAACATTATACTTTTTCTTTGAGAAATGTATATTTAATCTCTTAAAAAATTAATATTTTTTGTTAGCGAGCACAACCAATTTCGATCTATCGGCCAATTTTACATTTTATCTTTTTTGTTTTCATCAATTCTATTATTATAATCAGAGTAAAATTTACTTTACCCCGTTAACTTTTAATGATTGGGAAACAAAATCATCCTCATATATTAAATAGGAAAGAAAACCCCCTTATGCAATATTTTTCTGGTGAGAACTTCTTTTTAAAATAAAAATTATTTCTCTCTCTATCCTTTCAAAAGAGAAGTATAATATTTCTCATGCAAATTCCAAACCAATACTTGAATTTTCTCTTTCTTACTTGTATAATTTAAGATATTTTTCTATTATATTGAGGTAATATAATAGCTATTGTTAAAAATTTTGCAATAAAGAAAAAAGTTTTGCATACAAAATTCAAGAAAAATGTTGAACGCACATTCACCATGGATGCTTTAGCATTTCATTGTGAAGGAAAAAAATACATTAAAATAGTCAATTCTCTAACATATGTATTAGATGAAAGAATTGTTGCTATGAGTATTAATTTATTTATGTATTTTTTTATATATTAAAACTATTATACTAAAATAATTATTAAACTTTTCTTATTTTGAAAATATCTTTATTGAATATAAATTATACTAGTTGATAATATCACATTTGAAAATTAGTTATTTACATTATATCTTAAACTATGCGGAAGAAGGTTAAACGGGAACTCCATGAATTATATAGATTCTAATTATTTGTCATATCTCGAGCTTTTGACTACAGTGAAAGAACTTGATAATTCTGAATATTATCTATTCAAAAAAGAATTATTAAAAAAATTATTTTATCAAAAAGCTATTGTACAAGGAGGATCCTTTCTCATTCAAAATGTGAGGGGAGTATTATTTTCCAACCCTTAAGGGGTCGTTTGGTAGTGTCACGACCCCAAAATCCCAACCCGGTCGTGATGGCGCCTCTCGTGAAGACAAAGCCAGCCAATCCAACTAAACCTCGATTTAAACAGTTAGCAACACGAAAATAATACAAGAATAGTTTAACAACAGGAATTAGCGGAAAATGTAGGGAACCATCCCGACTACAGCCCGAACAGGGGTGTCACCAAGTCATGAACCATTAATGAAATCCTAATAATAAAATAACTATTACAATATCTTTGGCATGATTGTTTGAAAATAGTGGAAACAACAAGGTAGAAGAGATACGGGCTGCGGACGCTAGTAGCTACCTCGTAATCTCTGAATCACCCTCTGACAATAGTAGTCAATACCTCGGAGCGGAACCGACAACGCCTGAATCTGCACACATGGTGCAGGGAGTAATGTGAGTACTTCCAACTCAGTGAGTAATACATATAAATAATGACTGAAAGTAAGAAACACATAAGACTTAGAGAAATCCACGATGGAACAGTAATAACCTGTAACATCTCAAATAGATAACATGAAGTAAACGGAAACAACACCAACACAACCAAAAATGCAATGCAATGCAATGCAATGAAATGCAATGCAAGTCATGACTATCGTGGCGGCGTGCCACCCGTTCCCTGGGTACCCGGCGCTTACTGTGGGGGTTCAGTAACGCAATATCTCGTGACGGTGTGTCACCCGATCCATGCACATTACATCTCGTGGCGACGTGCCACCCGATCCAATTTATATTCTGTGGCGGCGTGCCACCCCATCCAATATATATTCCGTGACGGCGTGCCACCCGATCCATAAAAATCATTTGAAAATATCATTTGAGTTCAAAACTGAGTTTATGAGATGAATCAATTCAGTAACAAATGCCCCTGAAGGGCTCACATAACCGACGAGATGCTCAAATAGGATTTAGTAAACAATGACAACTACCCCTGAAAGATTCACATAACCGGCGAGATGCCCAAATAGGATTTAGTAAACAATGACAACTACCCCTGAAGGGTTCACATAACCGGCGAGATGCCCAAATAGGATTTAGTAAACAACGACAACTGCCCTTGAAGGGTTCACATAACCGGCGAGATGCCCAAATAGGATTTAGTAAACAATGACAACTACCCCTAAAGGGTTCACATAACCGGCGCGAAGCCCAAATATGGCAAGTAGCCCAAATCACGATGACATCAACTAGATTTCAATCAAATATGTAATAGAAATCATCAATCGGGATGGACCAAGTCCCAATCCCCAGAAGTAAACAACCCCATGCTCATCAGCGAGCATGTACCTCACCTCAACATAGCACTATGAGGTGCAAATCCGGGGTTTCAAACCCTCAGGACATCATTTACAAACATTACTCACCTCAAATCGGCTAAATCCTTAGCCCGCGACGCCCTTGCCCTTTGAATTGGCCTCCACGTGCATCGAATCTGTCCAAATTCAGAACAATTACATCACAATATGTCGTGGGAACAAAGCCCAAGCGAAACAATCGAAAAACACCAAAAAATCTCGAAATTAGAAAACCCGAGCCCGGACCCACGTCTCGAAATTCAGAAATTTTCATATCAATGGCTTCCTTATCTCCCCACGAGTTCACCCATACAAAAATTATCAAATTCCGACATCAGATTGGCTTTCAAATCTTAAATTTTCGTTCTTGGAAGATTTGGAAAAAAATCTAATTTTTCTTCCATAGATTCATGGATTTATGATGTAAATGAGCATGGAATCATGATCTATAAAGGATTTATGATAAAGAACACTTACCTCCTTCAAATTTGTGGAAAACCTTCTAAAAATCGCCCAAACCGAGCTCCCCCAACTCTATTTTGTCAAAATGGCCAAAACCCCCGTTTTAAGAATCTGTCCAAGCAAGTCGAAATTGACATTTGAGACTTATAAATCGCATTTGACACCTGCGATTTGCCTCAGCACCAGAAAAATAGTAATTATTTTGCTGATACGGAAATAAGCATAACTTTCTTATACAATATCCGAATGACGAATGGTTTAACTTTCTGGAAATTAGATTCAAAGGACTACAACTTTCATTTTTGGATTATCTCCAAATTCCTTACAGATTACGAGATATAAGTCTCCAAAGTAAGTCATGTGCAGCAGAAATTTCTGCTATGCACACTGCCTGAAAACAACAGCAGTACCATCCAACTTTAATCTATCGTAACTTTCTGTATATATGTCTAAATGATGGATGATTTATCATTCTGGAAACTAGATTCAAAGGGCTACAACTTTCATGTTTTGCAATTTTTCTGATTCCTTATAGATTGCAAAATATGAGCTTCCAAACTAGACTACACGCACCAGTTTTTCTGAAAATTTTCTGCAATGTTTTTCATCTTTTCCAAAGATGAAATAGCTCGTTTAACCACCCAAAACTCACCCGAGCCATTTGGGACCCCGTCCGGATATACCAACAAGTCCTAAAACATATTACGGACTTAGTCGAGGCCTTAAATCACATCCAACAATGCTAAAACACGAATCATACCCCAATTCAAGCCTAATGAAACTAATAAATTCCAACTTCTACATTCGATGCCGAAACCTATCAAATCGAGTCCGATTGACCTCAAATTTTGCACACAAGTCATAAATGACATAACGGACCTATGAAGATTTTCAGAACTAGATTCCGACCCCGATATCAAAAAGTCAACTCCTCGGTCAAACTTTCCAAAAATCTTCCATTTTCCAACATTCACCAAAATGCGTTGAATTGTCCTACGAACTTCTAATTTCAAATCCGGACATACGCCTAAGTTCGAAATAACCATACGAAGCTATAGCAATCTCGGAATTCCATTCCGACCTTCGGATCAAAATCTCGCCTAACAACCGAAAATCGCCAAAATACTAACTCCACCAATTCAAGCCTAATTCTACATGGGACCTCCAAAACCAATTCCAATCACACTCCTAAGTCATAAATCACCTCCCGAAGCTAACCGAGCCATTGGAACTCACATCCGATCCCTCTAACTCATAAGTCAACATCCGGTTGGCTTTTCCAACTTAAACCTTCTTAAAAGAGACTAATTGTCTCATTTCTTATCAAACCCACTCCAAACGCAAATACTCAACTCGATCACATAGAACATGGATAACGAAGCATAATAAGGCGGAAAATGGGGAAAATGGAGCGGTAACTCACGAGACGACTAGCCGGGTCGTCACAGGTAAGTTGTACTAAGTAAAATAATCTCTGTATAAAAATTTAATCCGTCCAATATAATGTTTGGTTGCTCAATTCAATTTATGCATACCTAATACATGAATTACTTATACCTCATAGGAGGGTTTAGCTAATACCAAGGAAACCAAGGGATTACTAATCCCTGCATTAACTATACCTGAATAAAACCCTAAAATTACTAAATCGCCCCTCAAACCCTTTTCCTAAATTTTTTTATATACAGAAAGAAGAATATTCAAGGATATAATTGTAAAGAAGATTTTGTACAGTTTTAAATCAAACACAAGCTAATTTTTAATACAATGAACCAAACACTTGATAAAAAATAATTTCAGCACTACAATTTCTATATTACAAATTTCTGTATTACTAATACCTGTATTACTAATCTCTGCATTACTTGTGTTCGTACCAACCGACCCCGAAGGTTAAAGCGGTAAATTGGATTTTACTCTTATACTCAAGAGCACGAAACTAACACGAGATTCAACCAGTTGGCAATTAGATACGTGTGAAATTGTTAATTAGTTTCACAAGCTTCACGACAAAAGAAATATTTTAAAAAGAATAGAAAAAGACAAAAATACAAAAACAACAAAAGGGAAGAAAGCGTTTGGAATTATTTCCCATGTTTATCGGCTTATCCCAAGAATCTTCCTTCCGCAACCAAAATCAACTACACATTACAATTTAATCTTAATCTACCACTTACAATTCTGACCGTACACTATTCCCATCACAAATCATTTTCATCATCAACGACTCTAACTACTGCAGCACACTTTAGATAGACACCAGAAATGTATACGATAGCCCTTCATTTTCCTTTCTATTAAGATAATAAATACAAATATACACCAAATTTAGTTAAAACAGTCTGTTTCACCTTTCAATTCCCTCCTCTATCTTTCTCTCTCTAGAACCTTCCCTCCTTCCAATTTTCTCTCTCTACCTATACATACATAAATTTCCTGTACTGGTCTGTATATTCACCTATGCAATCTCTGTTTCTTCTTCTTGGACTCTGATTTCTAGTTATTAGCCTCTATTCTGTTGGTTCTTCGTTTTCTTGAAGTTTTCGTTTAATTTTCTGTTACGAAGTATTTTAATGGAGATGCAAATGATAATGGAGGATTCGTGTTCGCTTTCGTCGCTTTTTGAGGTTTCTTCTGGAAGATCCGCCGCTGCTAAAAATCGAATAGTTCGGCAATTTACGAAGATACCTATAATACCGTGCACGCCTCGAAGTTGTAAATTTAGGGTTTGTTAAATCTTCTGTTAGGTTTCGTCAAATTTACTTTTTGCTTGTCTTGTTTTTACTTCCTGAAGCTGAATTTTGAAGAATTGATGTGGAATTTTACCACGGTATTGTGTATTTCGTGCGCGCGAAGTTGCTAAGTTCGGAACATTGTGGCAATTGTTGGTTCGGAATCACCGGATTTTGAATTTCCTGCTTGATAATTCTGTCTTCGAGAAAAATTGTGTTTCTATTGTTGTATTTCATGTGAAAGTTCGGAAAATTTAGCCGTTTGTTTGGTTTATGTGATATTTGAATGTTATGGCGCGCAGACAACTAGGTTTCCCTAAGATGAGTGGTTGTAACTTGAAAGAGCAATTAGTGAGGAGAACTTTGAATAATGTGAGGTCTCAAGGACATACGTATATTGAGCTTAGAGAAGACGGGAAGAGATTAGTCTTTTTCTGCACGCTATGTCATTCGCCGTGTTATAGTGATTCTGTTCTGTTTAATCATTTGAGAGGTAGTCTTCATACTGAAATGGTCGCAGCTGCTAAAGCCACATTGTTGAAGCCGAATCCATGGCCGTTCAATGATGGTGTGCTTTTCTTTAAGGATTTGGAGTATGATAAGCAGTACTTGCCTATCGCGGATGTTGGTCAAAGCAGGCTGGTTGACACGTGTCTTGTAGATGAAAGTAGCCTTGCTATTGTTGAGTATGGTGGAAATTTGAGACCTAAAGTGGATGTAGGTGTTCCCCAGGATGAGTACTGTGAGTTGACAGGTGATGGACAGAGTGATAACTTGGTTATTCCGGCTGTGTTGTGTAAAGATGAATTATCTGATCTAGAAGTGAATCTTATTGGTATTGGACAAATTGCTGTCCGTCTTACTGTACATGACATTGACTCTAAAAGCATTCGTAAAATATGGTGCGAATGGTTGGGAAAGAATGATTCTGAAGATATCGATGTCTCTGTGGTGCCAGATCATGACTTTGCAGTTGTTACATTTCCTTATAACTATAATTTGGGCAGGAAGGCGTTACTTGATGACAGATTTTTGCTCCCCTCCAGTCCTTATTCGGAATCTGAGGAAACCATAACCATTGGTGCTGGAAACAAGAGGAGGAAGTCATTTTCGGACCCCGAGGATATCAGTGAGTCTTTGAGTAATCAGTGTGATTCTTCTGGGGAAGAATCTCAATCAACAAATAGCTCAAATATGAGACTGATGTTGGGAACACGTGATGATCAACTAGTGGGGTCAAGAATTATATCCAGCAAAACTATGAGGAGAGAGTTGAGGAAACAGCAGCGAGTAGCTTCCGAGAGAATGTGTGATATCTGCCAACAGAAAATGCTTCCTGGTAAAGACGTGGCAGCTCTACTAAACAGGAAATCTGGAAGACTTGTTTGCAGCAGTAGAAATTTGACAGGGGTAAACGCTGCTCTGTTTTGTTGTTTATTCCATCTGATATCTGTTTTTATGTACTCATGCATTGTGGTGATTTGTTGTTTTTCCATCTGATATTTGTTGATATTTGTTTATAACCGAATGCATTGTGGTGTTTTGTTGTTTTTCCATCTGATATTTGTTTATGTGCTTATGCATTCTGGTGTTTTGTTGTTTTACCCTGATACTTGTTTATGTACTCATGCATTGTGCTCTAGACTTGGTTCTCCACTTTTGGAACCTTACTATTTATGTGTCAAAACAGGCATTTCATGTGTTTCATGTATCCTGTCTGATTCACTGGATACTTTTATGTGAATTGGAAACTTATGGCAAACCTGTTGAACCAAAAGTGGAAGCCAAAGCAAAACAAAGATCTAAGAGGAAGACTGGAGCCAAACACAGTGCAAAAGGGAAGAAAGATGAAATAAAAGCAGTGAGGAGACATATATACTCGGTGTTCTGTCCAGAATGCCAGGGCACTGGTATAAGCAATGAGGGAGATGACCTGGAGAAGCCTACTGTCCCGCTTTCTGAGGTTTGCCACCAACCTGCAATTTGCGATTGCTCTCATTCCACTTATACTTCAACTTCCCTCTCTGGAACACCCCCCC
>MCJB01048879.1:17019-44271 GCA_002018475.1 Nicotiana obtusifolia
CAAACACACACACGTAAAAACGAAGAAAAAGGTAAAGGAAACAAGAATCAATGTGGTTCTTTTCATCTGCTAGGACCGCTGTTGGTCACCACGCTAATGCTATTTAATTCATTTGTATTATCTGTTTCTTCCGCGTCCTATTTCTTCTGACTTACAAACAAAGTGTATTCCCTGTTTCTGTATGCATAATGCAGTTTGGAAAAAGTTATGTTTGTCTCTGGGTAGTAATCCTCGGATAGACTAGTGATCTCTAATAATATCTCAGAATGCCCATATATGAGTGTCCTCTGCTGGCTCATCAAACCAGCAAATGTGGTGGGAAGGGTCATTTAAACTTGCACCATCAAATGGTGGATGTTGCATAATATACTCATTTGGGTGCAGCGCTTTGACTATGATTGGATGTGGCTGAAGTTATTACTTGATAGCTTATTTCTTCTGTTGGTTAAAATAGACTTGTAGGAACCAATAAATTCGATGGCAATAGAGTAATCTCTATCCTTAAGTTACGTAAGCCCCCACTATGTTGTTGCATGCGTTTGTGGCAGAATTCGTCTAGGATTTACAAAGAGAAAATCGGAATCCAAGTTCAGCAATAACTTAAATTTCCCCAGGAACAAGTTTGAGTTTTGAGAAGAGAAGAATTTTACTGTTTTAGAAGAATCTTTTGGGAAGAAATCAGGTATTATAACACTTTTAGGAATCTGCTAAAAGATGTCTTTTAAAGCAGACAATGACACACACTTCCAACTGTCACCTTTTAAAATAAAAGTTACCTTCTCTTCTAATTCCAATCGCTAACGATACTAACATTATCAACTTTGATTTTCAGATGTTCAGGTACAAAATTAAACTCAGTGATGCACGTAAAGCATGGATGAAGAATCCTGAGGTGTTGCACAACTGCTCAACAGGCTTCTATTTGCCCCATGAGCATGATGATCTTTCCCAGGTTGCCCTATCAGACCTTGATGTGTCTATACACTAGGAAGAGACTATCATTAGGGGTGTTAATATGCTTTTCTTTTTTCTGTTTCGCAGGAATACGTTTCACCACTCAAGTTGCTGCACTTTTATCGTGCTGATGTTTCTATCTGAACCAATATTTCCAAGAGTTACATCGACAAGAGCATTCACAACTATGATATGTGTAGAATGAGTCTTTATAACTGTGATATGTGTAGAATGAGACTTTACAACTGTGATATGTGTAGAATTTAGTCCAATTGTTGCTAACCTTTTCTGTAAATGTCACGTGTCTGTTGAGACTATTAGTTTTGCTAAAGTAGTGTGTATACATTGTAGAGATGAATGTCTTACACGAGAAGATCAATGCAGCAGATCATTTTCCCATAGAAGTATGTAAACCTGTTTGCTAAAGATGCATCTGAAGGTGTTTGGATTAGCTTAAAAGCTGGTCAAATTATAGCTTAAACGCACCAATTACATAACAGAGTTGGGAAATATCAACTTCTTTAGGCTTGAGGTTATATCAATATTGGGCCATGGAGCTATGCTACTATCTGTAATCTGTTGAATATTTTTCACATCTTCGGTTCTTTTGGAATAAAGTTGATTGCTTCAGAACATCTATTGGTGCAAACATAGGACTTATGTCCCGATTTCGGACTTCTAAGAGCTCAATTCTGCTTTATATTATCCCAGCTATGTTTCCTACTCGGTGTGTCAGATGATGATTAGTATATGGTGCAGGAATTTTTTAATTGTGCACCTGATTGCAAGGTTATTACTCCGTCCATCTTAATTTGCTAAATGTTTTTGTATTCCAATTTTTAAACACACAGGTTTATGAATATTCAATGAAATCTTTAACACTTAACGAATGTCTTAGTTAACTAATCATGGTCAGGAAGGTAACCATCTTTTGTACGGATTCTTTATTTTTTCTTGGGGGTGGGGGGTGGGGATCGTGGCATTACACATTTCCCTTAACTTAATTGAACCCTCTCACCTGTGATTTTCTTGTGTAGACCTTTGAAGTTAAACACTTTAGAACACTTAGACAAATAAGTTAACCTTGGAATTGTTATGTGGCGATTCTATTTAATTAATTAACGTTTGACTTGCAGATCAAGTGTATCTAGGATCTAGCGTGCGTTTGATCTTATTATGTGTACTTTTGGCTTATATATATACATAGTTCAAAATGAAAATAATTGATTCACTTAAACCCGTAAACCTGCCTTTAAATATGCTTTTGTTGGTGTGAAATGAAATTGCTAATCTATTAATTCATGGCAAAAAGATTATCGAGATGTTCCATTTTTATGGAACTCCGATATAATGCAAAACAAAACGAAATTGACCTTCTTTACAAAAAAACGTTTTTATTACATTAGGGGAGGGGAAGATATATTATACTAATAATGAAGTTTGAACCGTCCGCCTCAACTACGAAAGGCAAGGAGCTCACTAATGTAATGCATCAGATTAGTTCTCAGGTTGAGCTCTTGTTGAATCATATCATATCCAACTAACTGTAATGAATCATATCTTTATTAATTGTTAACCAAATTAGATTATGTATATTCTCCTGACTCGCATGTGCCTTTATGAGACTCGGTAAGGCACTCTTTAGAGCGATTTAAGTACTATAGAAATCATTTCAATAACCAAAAGCAATCTAAGCTTTGGGTTCCATATGTGCAACAAAAGTGCACTTGTTGTTCAAGACAATATACAAGCATTTATTCCGATTAAATAAATATATATCAGGTCAATTCGTTTTTACTAATATCATACAAATGGCGGCGGACAATAGCACAATTTTTTTGGAAATCAACCTGAATTCTAATTTTTGCCCTAAAATGCCAAAAAACGAGGAATGATCATGCCGAAGTCATGATTATTGTTCATTAGGTCATTTTTAGTTGCATTTCAAAATTTTAGATGATTCGGATCCGGTAGCCCGGATTCATACAGATGGCGTGGATTATATATAGCACACGAAAATTTGGAAATCAGCCCGAATTTTAATTTTTTGGCCCTAAAATGTCAAAAAATGAGGAACGGTCATAGAGAAGCCATAACTATTGTTCATTAGTTCATTTTAGATGGCTTCGCAAAATTTTAGGCGATTCGGATCCGTTAGCCTAGCTTCATGCAGTTGTCGTGGACTATATAGCACACGAAAATTTGAAAATCTGCTCGAATTCTTCTTTTTTTTTGGCCCTAAAATGCCAAAAAAGGAGAAACTGTCATACCGAAGCCATGACTATTGTTCATTTTTTATGACCCTGCAAAATTTTAAGCGATTCAAATCCGGTAGCTCGGATTCATGCAGATGGTGTTGATTATAGAACAAAAAAATTTAGAAATCAGCTAGAATTTCAGTTTTTTTGCGCTAAAATGCCAAAAAAGAGGAACAGTCATGCTAAAGCCATGAATATTGTTCATTAGGTCAATTTTAATGGCCCTGCAAAATTTTAGGCGATTCTTCTAGTAGTCCGAATTCATGCAGATGATTGAGTAGAGCACACAAAAAATTAGAAATCAGCTAGAATTTTAGTTTTTACCCTAAAATGCCAAAAAAAAAAAAGGAATGGTCATGCTAAAGCCATGTTTATTATTCATTCGGTCATTTCTTATAGCCCCATAAAATTTTAGGCGATTCGGATCCGAGTAGTCCGGATTCATACAAATGGCGTGGACTATAGCATACGAAATTTGGAAATCGCCCCGAATTCTAATTTTTTTGTCCTAAAATGTCAAAAACGAGGAACGGTCATGTCGAAGCCATGACTATTGTTCACTAGGTCAATATTGATGGCCCCGCAAAATTTTAGGCAACTCGCACTCGATAGCCTAGATTCATGCAGATGGCGTGGACATAACACACAAAAATTTAGAAGTCAGCCCGGGTTCTAGTTTTTTGGCCTTAAAATAACAAAAAAACGAAAGATGGTCATGCCAAAGCCATCACTATTATTTATCACGTTATGTTTTATGGTCCTGCAAAATTTTAGACGATTCCGATCTGATAGTCCGGATTCATGTAGATGGCATAGACTATAGCACACAATAATTAGGAAATCGACCCGAATTCTATTTTTTTTTTTTTGCCCTAAAATGTAAAAAATGAGGAACGGTCATGTCGAAGCCATGGCTATTGTTCATAGGTCATTTTTTATGGACCCGCAAATTTTTAGGCGATTCGAATTAGGTAATCTGGATTCATGCAAGTGGCATGGTCTATAGCAGACAAAATTTAAAAATCGGGCAGAATTCTAGTTTTTTGGCCCTATGTCTAAAACGAGGAACAGTCATGCCGAAGCCACGACTATTGTTCATTAGGTTATTTTGGATGGTCTCGAAAAATTTTAGGTGATACGAATCCCGTGGCACGAATTCATGCAGATGGTGTAGACTATAGCACACGAAAATTTATAAATCGACGTGAATTCTAATTTGTTTGCCTTAAAATGCCAAAAAATGAGGAACAGTCATGTCGAAGCCATGGCTATTGTTCATTAGGTCATTTTTTATGGCCCCGAAAAATTTTAGGGTATTCGAATCCGGTTGCCCGGATTCATGTAGTGGCTCGAATTCTAGTTTTTTGGTGCTAAAATCCCAAAAAACGAGGAACGGTCATGCCGAAGTCATAACTATTGTTCATTAGGTCATTTTGATGGCCCCGCAAAATTCTAGGCAATTCGGATCCGGTAACCCAGATTCATGCAGATGCGTGAACTATAGCACACGAAAATTTAAAAATCGGCCCGATTTTCATTTTTTGGTCCTAAAAAGCTAAAAAAGAGGAACGATCATGCAGAAGCCGTGACTATTGTTCCTTAGGTCTTTTTTACGGTCCACCAAAATTTTTAGGGGATTTGAATTCAGTAGCGTAGACACGAAAATTTAAAAATTGGCCCGAATATTTGTCTTTTGGCTCTGAAACAAAAAACGATGAACGATCATGTCGAAGTTATGACTATTGTTTATTAGATTATTTTAAACGGCTCCGCAAAATTTTAGGCGTTTCATATCCTTTAACCCGAAGTCATGCAGATGACATATAACTATAAACTTTTTGTTACGTCTTTAACCAAACAAACAAGAGATTGCAGAATATAATCGAGTGAATCTGATTTATTCAATCATTAACTAACCATCTTTAATCTTATTTTCTGAACTGTCCGAAGATATCTGCGATTAATAATCTTATCATGTACAAGGGAGGTTTAAAAAGTGTGTAGAGGTTTGTCCTATGTGATATTCTGTACTTTTCTGTCCCAAAATAAATTGTAGCATTTGGCTTCTCAAGATTCCGATTAAAATAATCTTTGATTAATATTTTAATATATATATTTTTATTACGTTGATACGAGAAGAATTATAAATTATAATACTTTGTGTTTAACTTTCAAACATTTAGATTTTTAATTTTAAAATATTAAATTAATCTAATTAAATTAAACGTTAAAAGCTAATCAAATTGACTCTTGAAAGAGGAAAAATGACAATTATTTTGAAACGGACAGAGGACTCAACAAACTGCAAGAGGATAAAAGATAGCAGTTGACCCTAGCTTGGTTGGTTATTATTTTTGACTTTTCTTTGTTGACTAAATTTCGCAGAAACGAGATCTCTTCAATTATTATAGATGCCGAATAATATTATCACTCCAGTTTAAAGAAAATTCTTATAGTAAAGAATAAAATCAAAAAGTTTAATTTTTTTCTAATTCATACGGAATTTCTAATTGAAATGGATATGAATGCCTTCCCAAAAATAATCCAAAGAAATGCAAAAATTATTCTCAATCTTCATATTCTCAGATGGGCCCAATAATTCCCTCCGTACAAGTTTCAAGTCAAGCACCTAAAAGGAAAAGATAATATTCTCGCAGATTTTCTGTCTCTGCCGGAAGAATTCTCAAAGAGATTTTCCCCGACAAAGATGAAGTCAAAAGAAACATTTTAAAGCGGGTAATCACTTGCTTAGTTAAATTGGGAATTTTACACGAATAACAGATTATATTCATTATTTACTTTTTCTAATCATATACATAGATTATGCATTGATTATACACAAGTATATACATATAATATATAAACTACACATATATTATAACTCCATCAACTATTTTAGTATAAGCGATTAGTAATAAGCTATTTGGGTTAATTCTTCTAAATTAAATAGCATTATTATAGAGTTAAAGACTGTTTACTATTTCAAGTGTGAAAATGAAATAGAGGGACCCTCAACACCAAAAGAGTAAAGAAATTGGGTGATAAACTTGACTTAATATTATCTGATAATTAATGCCAGGGTAGGTAAGGCCTTAGCTAAACAATCAAGGTGGGATTCTAGTTTTATATTTGAGTGATATAGTCCTATTAAACTTATAAGATTATTAATGACAAGTGAGACTTGTTGAGTATTTTTCTATTCACTAACCAGTAAATTGAATTTTTAAACTAGGTAAAAGATAAATACATACATTATTGATCTCTAGGACGGGGTGAAGTGAAAAAGAAAAATTTTAGGTGTTAATCTTTTTTAAACACCTCTATTAATGGTGTAACATATTAAACACTTGATATTAGTGAAACATATACTAAGTAGATACATACTGCTGAAATAATATATGGAGCGTGTGTGGTGTAATATTTTAGAGAGCGAAAAAAACTAATTTTGTTGGAAAAAATTTATATATTTTCTTCTTTGATTGTGTATCTCCTCGACCTCATGTGTAGCTCCACCACTTCACTATAGGCGGATCAAGAATTTTAACAAAATTGGTGCACTAAACTACCTTTAACGTAAAAAATTTTAAAGAAAGAGAAAAAAAAACAAAGAAAAAGGGGAAAATAAAAGCAAAACGAAAGAATTACTATAACTAGTCTTAAAACGCAAGAGAAAAGAAAAAGGAAAAAGTGTTAAACTAAAACGTAAAAGGAGTAAGGGAATTGAATAGTGACCTGATGCTTAGAGGTGCACAAGATCACCAATGCACCACAATACTGGCTCGAAGTTTATGGATTTGTAATTTTAGTCTTTTTTAAGTTACTGAATTTTAAATTAATAATTTATAAATATTTAGTTAATTTTATAGACAACTACAAAGTTTAAACCAATACTCACCAACAATTACAAGGCACAAAAGAGGAACAGAAAGTGGGAAAATCCAAATAAAAGAGAGAGTAAG
Organism: Nicotiana obtusifolia; assembly: GCA_002018475.1. Classification (NCBI taxonomy): domain Eukaryota; kingdom Viridiplantae; phylum Streptophyta; class Magnoliopsida; order Solanales; family Solanaceae; genus Nicotiana; species Nicotiana obtusifolia. The sequence continues at coordinate 24,191 of MCJB01048879.1, forward strand.
CGGGCGGAGACGAAAAGATAACATTTTGAAACTCGTAACATTAAAGTTATGAATGAATTCAGACTCATACATGTTTTAATTTTAGTGAATTTTTACATTAAATTCTTACTCTATATTAAAAGTACTGAATACGAATGAACTCGGCACTATAAAACTACGTACGCCTCTGAATACAAGCTTGGCTCAATGTGAAATTTCACTGAAGCTTTTGCATCTTAATTGTTGGTACGTAGTACACATAAGAGCATGGCTGCAACCTTTTCTTTATTTCTCTAGGCAATGGAGTTAAAAAATTTCATTCATTCTGATGCATTATATGGCTCTCACATGAAAATGCAAATGCTGCCACCTGCAGAATTACTACTCATCACAAGTAATTGTTATATAAAGTAAAGCTAAAAAAGAGAGTACGTAAAATTGCTACTCGTCGAGGCTTTGTTTTGTGAAATTAAAGGGCAGCTTGGTACACAAAATATCTCGTGTTCACACAGGATTCGAAAAAAGATCGTATCTCAAGGAATGTGATGTAAACAGCCTACTATGCAAGCATTCGTTGCTGCTTTCACGATTCGGACCTGTGACCTATAGCTTGTTGGGTTTTTATAGATAAGAGGTGTGAATGGTAAATGAGGAAAAAAGATTTGGAGGGAAACGAAAAGTTTGAAGTTGTTTCCTTTACTAATGCACTTTAGCCCTCATCGGAAAATGGAAAGAAAATCAAAGCACATCTTCTAGCTCTTAAAAAGTTAAGAAGAAGTGGTGCCTCGCACTGTCGTCGCTTGCTCACCTATTTTTCGCAGAATTTTAATCTAAAATTTGCGGTTCCTGATGGTCGTTTTGAGTTTAAAATTTGCGACTAGACTTCTGCCGAAATGGTACCTCATATGAACAGGTACCTTCGCACCTATTCAACCCAGACTATTTAGCTATAAATTTAAAGGTTTTGCCTCATTTTTCAACATCGAAATCTGCATACTCTCCCCTCTCTCTTCTGCATTATTTTCCAACAAGCAAACCGTAAGCATCAGTGTGGTTTACTGTCATTTGTTGAGTTCGACGAAGTTCTGTAATTTCCATTGTCGGTATTACAGAATAGTTGTTCCGTTCTATTCTGGGAGGATTTAATCCAATAACCTTGGGCAACATTGAAGGGATTAAATTTCTTAAGGAAGCACAATTTTTTGTTGCGCTCGGAACTTTATTTATTCTGTTTCTATTCTGTTTCTGCTGTTTTTTAGAAATTATTTACGAACACAAATTGATAATAGATCACACGGAAACAACTTTACAGTTGCTCAAAAGCTTACCTTCTTATTTGTCTAAGTTATAAACAAATTAGTAGCTAGTCTTCATCAACAAACTGATAGAAGAAGTTGGTGAAAAAAGTTGAAATGGATCTTCCCTCTGTGGAAACCGCGCGTGGTCGTCCCTTTACACTTCCGAATTTGTGCACACTAACAGTATACAGAATTTTTACACGATAGGTGCAATTTGACTTGGCCTTTGCGACCGAGCATAGTATAGTTAATTTTGCTTAGAGCAGAAGAGGAGTGAGGTATTCAGATGGTCCATTAAAAAGACAATACTACTAGTTTATACTAATGAACAAAATAGACATATATTAGACCATATCAATATCAAGATTGTCAAAATGAAATTGCCCTCGCATTTTCTTGTCCTTATCACCAATATATAATTGTGAGAGTCTGCGGGTGTTGTTGTTGTTATTTTTATTTGTCGCCGTTACTCTTTTTCATCCTTTCTCCAGTCGAAGGTCTATCGGATACAGTTTTTTTGTCCTTCTACGGTGGAATAAATTAATAAGTTGCGTACAACTTAGATTTTACCCTTTCCAGACCTCATTTTGAGAAGTCACTAAATATATTGTTGTAGTTGTTTGGAGAGTGGGTGGTGTTGGCAAGGGGTAACAGACAAGAGGGAGACGTCTGTGGAGATTGATATGTAGAATAGCTCAAACAAAAAAGAATTTGCAAAGACTCAAAAAACTGAATTTTCAAAACAAATGCCACCTTCAGTTTGATTTTTCTCCGAAATTTCACAATTCTTATGTCCAAATGCCTACTTATTCTTTCCTTTCATTTCTTAGTTTATCTTGTGGAGCAAGACAATCATATCAACCAGCTAGTCAATGAGATAACATTACTACAAAGAAAAAAAGTATTGACATACATAGAGCAGAAATCATAGAACTCTTTTATATCATATTTAAACACAAAATAAATTGCAAAGAAATATTCAAGAGAATATCTTATAATTTTTATTATTACGACATTAACAAAATGGAAATATCTTTCTTAGTCTTCCTCCCCCCAATGAAATGAGCACAACAAGGTACTAATACCACCATTAAAAGGAAAAAAAACTAAGGAAGTTACATATTAGTCTATGTATTATCTCTAACAAATCTCATAAATCCTTCAAGGTCCGAGGAATTTTCGTTGGCGGTGATGGAAAAGAGGCTTGTTCATCACCGCTTCCAGGCGAAGCCGCATCCTGCGCAAGTTCCGCTAGCATTTCTTCATAAGCTTTGTCTATATCCGGTTGTGATTCTGCAAGTCCGAAATTTCTTCTTTCCGAACGGATCCAATCTCTGAAGAGTACTGCTTTTTCCAAGCTCTCCCTCATCGACGCTCTATGATCACCGATTTGAAGTCTCGCTTGACTGAAAGCGCTCTCTGATGCCACTGTTGAAGCTTGAACGGTTAAAATATCTCAAGCCATCCTTGAAAGAATCGGATAGTGTTTTTGTTTGTCCTTCCACCATTCCAAAACGTCGAAGGAGCCGTCGAGATTCTCTTATTCAAGTCCCTGCGACAAAAACACTTGAAGCTCATTTAGTTGTGAACTAATATTCTCACCTTGGGAACCGCTGAACTCCGTCCAAGCACTGATGGCTTTTAGGCCTGCAGTTCTTTTAGATGATCGTGAAGTAGACGAAGTAGGAGTTGGAATATTGGGTCTAGCATGATCTAAGGCAGTTTGATAGGCATTATAGATTGTTTGTGCATTTATTTTAATTGAGGATTGTGCATCTCCGAGTGTAGCATATTCCTCAGGCGAAAGTGATAAAGAGTTATAAATTTTAGAATACCAAAAGTTTGGACCTCCTAATTTCATTGTTGGGTTTAACAGTGCAGCAACGCCAAAAATAGGGGGGATAGAAAAAAAATATTTTTTAAACTTAGATTTCATAGAATTAATAGCATGTTCATAAATTACTCCACCCTCTAAAAATTAAGAAAATAAATATGCAAGTGCAGCAATATAAACTAAACAATTAGAAATAGCAGGATAGTACTGCCCAGATAATTCGTTTGTTGCAACTGAAAATTGTTCTAAAAAATCTACAAGAATTTTAACGTTAGTCCAGTCTTGATTAGTAAGGTGCTCGTCGTCGTCATCATCACCACCACCTACACGAGCATTATAGGTTGCCCTAATTGAGTTTCTATATTCATAGGCGACAACTAGACTTTCATAAATGTAATTCCATCTAGTTGGACAAGGTTTAGGAACCTTTCTTTCCCTAAGGCCAAATTCATCACATTTTTTAAAATATTCTCTAAGTCTATTTCTACGGTTTGAGTAAAACAGCAAATTAAGAGCCATTTTTACCTTTTCAATTTCTACATTTAACAGTTTCATACCATCACCAACAATTAAATGGTAAATATGACAAATGCACCTAACATGAAAAATATTAGTAAATGCGAGATTTAATTAACTTGTAAGCAAGCCTATTGCATTAGTGTTATTAGAAGCATTATCCATTGTAACAGACATTATTTTATCTCTAATACAAAAATATCTACAAATATCTGCTACTGTGCTGGCAATAAATTTACCTGTGTGGCGTGAGTTAATAATTCTATAGGCAATAATGCGCTTTTGCATTATCCAGTCCTCGTCTATCCAATGACTTGTAACGGTTAGATAATCACATCATTGGCACTTCTACCTATATCCGTAGTAATAGCAATGCGACAATCTATATGAGTAAATAAATATCACAAATATTGTTCATATTCGTGTTTATATTTACAAATATCGGCCTTTACGGTTGCACGAGGCCATCCTTTATAAGTAGGATTATAAGCTTTTCTAATATATTGCACAAAATGGGGGTTAGAAGAAAAACTATATGGTAAGCACATAACAGTTACCATTTTTGCTAATTCTTCACGATCCTTATTTGGATCGTAATATAAAATTCCACCGATAACAGTGTTAATTCCCGGTTGAACTAGATTTGAACCTGCACTAGGGTGAACCGCATTATCTACATTTGTCCCCTCTTCCGCAGCTTTCATTTGTAAATATCTTTGTTTATCTCTAGGGTTTTTCAATATGTGCCTAGTCAAACTACCCGTACCGCTACGGTTGCCAGTAAATTTATGAGCCAACAAAGACCCACAACTTTTACACTTAGCCTTATTTTCTTCTCTTAGTTGAGTAAAAAAATGCCAAACAAGAGATGTTTCGACCCGTTTAGCAGGTCTTCTATTAAATGTAGGACTAGTAGGTGTATCATCTAAATCCGGCTGGGTTTCAACTAAATCATCATTTTCCGCATCATTTTCAAATATAGTTTGATTAGGATAAAGAGCGTTCATAATTTCTTCATCTAATTGTTGACCCGGTGCAACATCATGGCAAAATTCCAAAAATTGAAAACAAGAATTATCACTATCAAGAATAACAGGTAGAGGAGGACGGGTAACAAGGGGTGAAGTAGTAGCTTGGCGACTAGATTCACCAAATTTTTGATTTTCCCTTACCCTTACCACCAAACATTTTTTCAAAGAAAAATCCATAATAATTATAATTATACTAAATAAAACAAACAAAACCACAATATTAAAACTTAAAGAGTTGGAACGAGTTTACCGAAATGACGAACAACTTCTTGAAAATTGAATATCGTTGAAGACTTGAAGACTTAAATACTTCAATTCACCAACTTCACAATTTTTCACGAAATTGGAATAACAAAGTAAGCAATTATGGAAGAAAATTAGAGAGAGATTAAGAGAATTTGTGAGTAAAAATGAAAGAATGAGGAGGTATTTATAGTTGAGAATAGGTAAAAAGTATATTTATAAAAAGTTTGGGGTTAAAACAAAGTTTGGAGGCCAAATGGCTATTTTTCTGAAATTAAAACGGTTAAAAATTGGCTCAACGGCTAGATTTTAAAAATCTGACCGTTTGCCATTTTTTTAATTTTTTTTTTTTGAAAATTAGCCGTTAGGCCCGGCCCGTTAGGCTCGGACCAGGCCCGCCTGGAGGTCCCGGGCCAAACGGTCCCGGGCTAGTGGGCTTGTTGTAAGGGACCGGCCCGTGGTGGGCTTTTGCACCACTAAGGCCCAGGCCCGTTTGGACCTGCCCGCGAGGCCCGTTTGGCCTGTTTGGACCGCGGTCCCGGACCACTTTTCAGCCTTACATATATGACTTCTTCATTCCTTTAATGCCTTTTCAGAACAAGTCTGCAAAGTTCATGATGTAGAAAATTGATTTCATATTTCCTGTCACAGATTAGTGATTATGCTAGGGAGATTGTTGAAATATTTCCTAGCCAGAAAAAAGATGTTTTAGCATTTGACACAAGAATATGGCATAAGGATGTGCTTTTCAAAATGACATTCATCACCTAGAGAGCTATTCATGGAAAATTCCTAGTCCTACCAATAGGAGGGTGGCCAGATATAGGCTTAACACTGAAAAAATGCTATTTTTTGAAATCTCCCTGAATCAAGATGAGCATCAGAAGTACTGTTTCCACCTCAAGAAAAAAAGGGCAGCCTATGCACAAAGCATTACGCATTCACACAGGCTACGGGAAGGATCTCACCTTAAGGATGTGAAGTAGACAACCTACCCAAATGCAAGTATTAATAGGTGCTTCCACGGCTCAAACCCATGACCTATAGGTCACACACAAACAACTTTATCGTAGCTCAAGGGTCCCCTTCCTCCGGCTCAAGCAAAGAAATTGAAAATTGACATACATGACAATCAAGATGACTACTCAAATATCCGGAATTTGGACATGGATGTTTGACTGAAGAAAAAAATCCTCTTTGACCAAGGAAAGACTAATTCAACCTTTCTAAAACCTCTTCCGTTGGTTTCTTGATGAAGATTAGCTATTTTGCTTAACATTAACAGAACTTCCAATCCTTGATATGAACAACTATTTTTCCTCTCCTTTTTTCAGACAGGAATTAGCAGTTGCTTCTAATGAGTAGTAATTCTGCAATAAACAGCTTCTTGGATATGCACCAGAATGGATGAAGTTTAAGTTACTGGCACACCTTATGCTCTTTTTTATGAGAGCCAGAATGAGTTTCTAAGTACAGACACTGTAATTTTTATATACAATCAGATCACTTATTAGGTAATTACAGGCAGATTTCTTGATATGCACAAATAGGTAATCTGGTAAAAATAGCAGCAAAGTTGCTATCACAGGTTAAAATTCACTAATAGTGTAAGAGAGTACTTCCACTGTCTATGTATATGACTTAAATCCTAGAAGAAAAAAGATGGAAAAACTTCCTTGGCATGTAACATTGAGCCAAGCTCGTATATTCATCTTCTACTATCGTACTCATATCTCTAAAATGTATACAAATGTTGCGGAAAAAGTAGTCAAAACAAGAGCAGACATGCTATTACGCAACAGAAGAGGAAAAAATATACTCTACCAAGTGATTTATCAGCAAGTAATAGTTGTCGTCTCATTCTCAAACTTCTGCCGCCTGCTAGGTGATATGAGTTTGGATATGAATACAATGTCGGTGATGCGTTTGCAAATACTCGTGCATAAACCATTTCCCCAATCATGGGATGTAAAACATTCATTGTCGTGCCATCAAGGCTGGCAGGATAAGACTGATGTGTTTGAGACTGCGGGTGATTACTTTGATGATGAGGTTGCTGAGATGGATTTGAATCGACAGTTGCTATCAGTGTGCGACCGCCACATCTTCGACTAGGAGGTCTTTGTGGTATGACCATACCTTTACTTTGAACGTCGTCTTCAGATGGTTTTGTAGCTTGGCCGCGGCCATAGAGTGGGATCAAGGTTTTTTGTGAAACTTCAGCCTTGCAAACAGGGCATTGAGGCTGTTGGTGATCCGAATTTTCTGAAGGGATGCTCTGGAATTGAATCCACTTGTAAATGCAAGGCCAGCAATAGAGGTGACCACAAAATGTAACCACGGGATCGTGCACACAATCGAGGCATATGTTACACTCAAAACCACCAGATAGCTTGTCTTCAAGCTCATCATCAAACGTCGTCTTCCACTTCTCTAAGGGAGCAGGACGCTCGTCAAAGGCAGCCTCTGCTGTTTGCTCTTGGAAATGAAGATCTAGGGCCATACCCTACTTTTCGATGTAATTTTCTTGATTGCTATTAGCACCTGTAGAAACATATTCCAAGAGAAAAGGATTAGAATTACAGGATCTCGATACAGCTAGAACAAACAAAAATATGTGGAAATAATTTAGATATAACTAGTATGGAGATTTGCAAACACTGACACTGAAACATAATTGTAATATTTGACTTTGTCCTTCTAAAATCAAGTCGCACGAAAGTTCTTAAAGGTTGGTTCTCAAAATATTCAAAGGGGCAAGGCAAAGGTCCAACTATGATGTTTGATTTACTAGTAAGAGAATAAAATCTCTATGAAGAAGTAAATTTTGCAATTTATATTACTTAAGCTCCTGTTTGGCCATAAAATTCGGGAGCTTTTTTTCAAATTTTGTTTTCAATATCTATTTGTTTAGATATTTTAACCATTTTTTTCAAATCCCAAAAACAGCTCTAGAGTAGTTTTTGAAATTTTCTACTCGTAAAACTTTCAAATTCTGTTCAAGTAAAATACATGTCCAAACACAATTTCAACTTTCAAAAATCATTTTTCATCTCATCTTCAAAAACTCAAATTTTCAAGTTTCAATCAAATTTATGTCCAAACGCTAGCTAAGTAATAACAACTTTAATCTCGAGACGATTTCTTTTTGTTTCTTGAGTACTACCAAAAAAAAGTTTTCAAATTTTAAGTTTATATCTTCCTACCTACCCCTCTCCTTCCCCCATCCCAACCCAAGCAAAGAAAAATCTATTTTTGGGGATTAAAAAGGGCATAAGACATAAGTCTTCAAATCCAGAGCTGTAAATGCAATAGATATCAACACTTCTGCATATTAGAAAGAGCTACTGGTTTAGGGAACAAATCTTGGAAAAGATAAAAGTTTGCCACACAACAAATTTGAACCACAAAAAGCTGTAACCTCTTCAATCAAATATAAATAAAAACATAGACATAAAAAAAGGAAAAAAAATAAATACCTGAATATATTTAAATCAAGAATATTGTCCTTTGTAATGTTATGCTGACTGAGTTAAAAGCTAAAGAAAATGGAGGTTCCCAGATGGAGAAAGCAAGTAGTGAAGATAAAATGAAGGGGTTTTGGGTGTGACTCTATATTTATAGTGTGCTTTACAAAGACGGGCCTATAGATACAAGTGGAACTGTATGTATAGGAAGTTTATTAGCGCGTGGAGTTTACTTGTCAACTTCTTCTGGATAACATCTCAATGGAGCCGGGTTTTTTGGCCTTCGCCTATTGACGTGGCGCTGACGGAGGATACGGATTACTCTTTTTTCTTTTTATTTGGATTTTTCCACTTTCTGTTGCTCCTTTTTGGCTTTTAACAAATACCTTTAGTTTAGTAATTATTGGATATTTTTAATGGAAAAAATACACTTTTCCCTGCTTTTTCATTTTTCATATTTATTTCTATCTTTCATGTTAGAACAGTAAAAATAACCTCTTGCAAAAATATAAAGTAAGACTACATACGACATACCTTTGTAGTCCAACCCTTTCTCGGAACCTTCCCCCTCCCGCATAGCGGAATCTTAGGGATCGTTTGGTATGAGGTATAAGTACAAATAATGCTGGGATAAAAATTTAATACCGCCTTAATACTTTGTTTGGTTAGCAAACCTAGGATAAGTTATCCCGAGATTAAAATTAGTATCGGAATAACTTGTATCTTGTAGGAGGTGAGATAATTAGTACCGGGATAACTTATACATTCTTCTTAGAAATTATGCAAATGTTATTTTTAATACAACATATCAAATAGTGGATAAAAAATAATACCATCATAACTTATCCAAACATAATCTATATCTAAACCAAGTGACCTCTTAGTGTATCAAGCTGTCCTTTTTAAATTTATTCTTGTCTTTATTTACATTCAAGTGATAACTAAATACTCAATTCAAGGTAAAGGGAGTGTAAATCAAACTCGCATGGTAGCAATTTTTACGAGTCTTTTTGATATATTGTCATTTACATTTTACATTATTTGAATCTCCAACTTAACAATTGATCAATTGTAGAGGTACTCAAACACTAAAATAAGAGGGTGTTTGGCTAAGCTTATAAGCTGGTCAAATTGACTTATAAGTATTTTTAAACTTATGTACGCGTTTGGCAAACACCTAAAATGCTTATAAGCTAAAATCAGTCATAAGTAATAAGTTGGTCACCCCCAACTTATGAATTTTTAGCTTATAAGCACTTTTAGTTTGACCAACTCTTTTACAAGTTTATCCTTAATAATATTTTCTAATTCACAAAATACTTTTCCCAAAATAAATTTTCTGACTTTCTTTTCATTCCATATTCGTTGTTAATTCTTTTCTTTACAAAGAATTTTTTTAATTTATAATCTTTTGAAAAAAATCAAGGGTATTTTAGTCATTTTAATACAAGAATAGCTTATCTAACACTTTTTTATCAAACACATTAACTGCTTATTATCAATTTCAGCACTTCTATCCAAACACGTAAACGCTTATTTTAAAATCAATTTCAGCACTTAAAAGAAAATTTCAACACTTCAAGCTTATCAGCTATTTACAATCAGCTAACCCAAACGGGCTCTAAGCCTTATTCATGGGCAAGAATCCAATAGTTGTAATAGGACTATTACTTAAATATCAAGAGCAGAGCACCCTCGCAATTATTTGACAATATTAAGGCAATTCATCATTCTTTATCGTCCAATTTCTTTATTTTTTTTAGGTTTTTATTCAGTGTTTTAAAAGGCATTTTCGAGGCGAATCCTGGATTGAGATGCACCAAAAACATCCCGAGACATTGATGTGGGGCGAAAATCTCAAGATGTGTACGCCCAGCAATTCGAGGTATATGCCGGGCGTTTGAGGCGTGTTTTTGTAATGAGGCATAAGCCCCAAAGACTTTTTCAAATTAAAACAAAATTTGTTAAATAAGTTCTTCATATAATACTCAAATTCTCAAAAGTCAGCTTGTAATTTTCAAAAGTTTTAAAAAGGAACTGAAATGTATTAAATTTAAAAGTCAAGACCTTTTTTATTGATTAAAGCTTCATTTATTGTCTTTCCCAATTCTTTATCTTGTTCGCTAGTCTGCTAATATCTCCCAAAACAACGAATATTCAATTTTTTTTTTTACAAATACAAAGAGAATTGAATTCTCCTTCATAGCAGCAAGTTCAAATTTCAAATTACAGGTTAGTCATCCTTTTTGTTTCTCCATGTAGAAAACTTTATTCTTTTCGACTCAAGTTAACTTGTGCTTGTAAGTAGCATATAATAAATTATTTTGATTAGTTTTTTTGTGGGGATGGAGCACATCTATATATATATTTCACATATTTATAATTTTCTTTAATTTTTATGCAATTTTATCTGTTTATAAATATTTATTGTAATTATATAATTTTATAAAATATTAAAAATTAAATAGTCATGGGGCTTATGACCCGTGCCTCGAGACATACATAAAACGTCTCGCCCTACACCCACGCTTTTTAAAACACTATTTTTATTTGGTCACCACCTTTTGGTGTTGATGGATCCCACCCTTTCGTTTTCACACTTGCGGGCCTATTGGCAGTTAATCCTGAGTACACATCCTCTGACTCTATATACACTAATGCTACTAATTAAAATAATACGCAAGTCATTATCTGCTTTATAAATGTAATCAATACTGCAATTAGTATTTTACGCGTTCTTGCAATAATCAATTTGTTAGAACTTAGAACTAAAATACCTCGAGTCAAATTGCAACTTCAAAACTGTGTGCTAAAATATCTCTATTCTCTGTCTCCTGTCCATTTTATTTAATTTTTTAGTTTTTTTTTTATAATATTTAATTTTTTCAAATATCAAGAAGGAATTAATTATTATTTTTTAAAGTTTTTTATAAAGTAAAAAACCTAGAAGTATTTGTTATATTTTTAATGAACAAATTAAGATTAATATAGTCAATTTTATTGTTAATTAATGTTAAAAGTTGAATCTCTTAATATGTGTGAAAACAATCAAAAAAATTAATTAAAGTGGACCGAAGGAAGTATAAACTATTCCCTTCATCCAAGTTTACTTGTCTACTATACCAAAAATAAATATTTACTTTTACTTATCTAGTTTCGAAAACCAAAGAATAATTTACCATTTTATATCTACTTTATCCTACTTATTAAGTACTACTTATTTTCACTTTATTTTCAATATATAATAAATATGGGTGACATAGTAAGATTACCATGTTATTTACTATTTTTTAATATGTGTGCTAAGTTAATAGTGGACAAGTAAACTTGAACATAGGAAGTGATTTACTAGAGGCTTCCAATATTCAAGAAAGCTACTCCCTCCATTCACTTTTAGTTGTGAAGTATTCTAAAATAAATTTTTATTTTTACTTGTCATTTTTCTCACATATCAAGAGAAAAATAATGTATTTTTCTTGTTTTGCTATTAGCATTAATTACTCATTCCAAATTATTTTTTAAATCCATTAAGATTATACATCAATTAATATGTGTATTAGGGGTGTACAAACGAAACAGAAAAATCATACCAAACCGAAAAGTCAAATCAAACCGATTGAAAAAAACCCCGATTAGGTTTAGTTTGATTTGATTTAGTATTGAGTAAAAAAACCCGAACCAAACCAGCATATAAATATTATATATATATATATATATATATAAGAATTTTTAGAGAATTTTCTTTAAAAATATCTAGAAATATTTGTGATTCACTTATGGGATATAATATTTAGTTAAATATGAAGTGCTCCATTTTTATTAAATTTAAATAATGAGTTGTATGATCTCTTTCTTATCAAGTGTTAATGAAATGCATCAATCTTTTAGTTCTTCCATATTCATATGTAAAGATCTATTAAATTGTTATATCTTTTCGAATTTGAAGTGAAATTCGATAATTTGAAATTAAATAGAATATATCATTATTTAGGTATCGTATTGATTTTTATGTTTAATTATTAAATTTGGTTAACCTTGAAAGTTTATGTCAACGAAAAATTATTGTCAGGTGGCTAAAAAAATAACTATCATATGTTACTAAGAAAATTCTCTCATAAGAATATTTTAATAGTTTATATGTTAGTCAATTTTTTTAATTTTTTTCTAACCATATATTTGTTTTAAAAATTTAACAAAATAAGATTGAAATAATATTCATGTAACAAAAAAATCCAAAAAACTTGAGAAAACCGAACTAATCCAAACCGATATAGTTGGTTTGGTTTGATTTTGATAAAAAAGAACCCATCCGGTTCATGTACACCTTAACAGGTATCATGATAAATTATGCACTTTATTTATTATTTCTTAAGGGTTGTGTAAAATTAATATTAGTAGACAAATAAAAGTGAATGAAGGAAGTATTTAATTGTCAACTTTAATGCAAGGTTTTGCTAAATTGTCAACTGGAAACCATCAAATTTTCAAGATTTTCTGTAGAGCATTTTACTTTCTTAGAACAGGAGAGATTTGGTTAACAGCTAGACTTGTGGAGTACTGATTGGTTATATTCTCGATGGAAACGGAATTTTGCGAATTCTCCCCCGAACCGAAAGATCATTTCGAAATCTTCGAACATATTCGAGGGTTCAATGTTACTATTGTAACTTCGGCCAACACACAAGATTATATCTTCCGAAGAATTCAAAGAATAAGCTTAATTAGTCCTACTAAAATAGGTAGTCAATGACAGAATAAAATTCACTTGATTATGTATATTCTGCTGTTCTTTCGTTCTTCTAGGTATTTTTGTTTGTTCCTTCTAATTTATGGGGAAGAAAAGTCTAATCCCAAGAAGCACCAACTATTCGTAGTAGGTGTTGGTGTAAACGAATTGTTCTCTAGAGCCTTTGGCTTTCTAAATGGATTTGTATATGGAATAAAATAGTTGTACTCTTTTAGTCCCAATGGTCTGATGCACTCTCCTTTCTGATATACTCTATTTTTTTTATATATAAAAATAATTTAACTTTAAAATTTTTATGTTATACGTAATGAAATAATTATACATACGCATTATATTTATGACTTGTTTTAAATCTTTTTTTTTTAAACTTCGTGAACAGTCAAAGTTGCATCATATACATTAGGATGGAGGGAATAGTACTTTAAATTTTGCTAAATGTTTCATTTTACATGAGGAGTCCTAAGTTAATAGGCATTTTCAGTCAAGAATCTTAGGAGAAAAAATACAATTCAATTTACAAGATTCTAGTGACATTTTTTTAAGTAATATTCTCGAGGCAAACCCACTCAGAAGTCAGAGCTACCAACCAAGGGGCTTTAAACTGTTGGCAGCTCAACCAGTGGCTGCTGCCACCAGACTCCGCCTCTTCTCTTATTTTCAGAGAGAGAAAAATTGTATAATTCGTGTTAAGTTCAAATATTAAAACTTAATACTATTTATCATTACTCATAGTTATACTAATATATATATATATATATATATATATATATTACTTTTTCCTTGAGCCGATAATCTATTTGAAACAGTGTCTCTACCTTTAAGATAAGAATAAGATCTACGTACACGTTATCCTCCGCCGATCCAAGTGAAACTATTGTGGGTTTGTTGTATAATTTTACTCTTCTAGACTTGAAAATGACAGTACATGGAGATATGGTTCGTGAGTCCTAGAATGATCTAGAAAGAGAAGACAAGTCTAACAAAGAATAGTGTGAATTTCTGAGCTATGAAAGCCTCCTTGAATAGCCCCACGTAATTTGTCATTTGTCCATTATTGAATACCCTCTAAACACTTTAGTTTTGACAAATCGAAATGTGACTTTCGAGATGCAATATACCAACTATCTTTAGTTCTTTTTCTTTTCTTCCTTTTGTATATAATGAAAGCCTACACCAGTCAGCATGTGGTAAGCAACACAGGAATATACTGAAATGAATTTCGGCATTGTTTTCCACCCTTATATTCCAATTATCTCACTCTCTTCCATAGTAGAAATTCAAACCTTCCAAGTGAATTTATATCTTCAACCAGAGGCGGATTCAGGATTCAAAGGTTGCGAGTGCTACCATGTTATGCATATAGTATACATTTCAGTAGCTGCAAAGACAGATTAGGAATAATGGGTCGGTTCGATTAGTTTTTAATTAATTTAAATAGGCCTTTCATTCACAAATTAAAACAAATAAGTTCGATTTTAGTTTAAATGTTTAACGCTTAATTTAAACACATTCTAAATAAAAATACAAAATAAAAATAATATTTCATGGAAGAGGGCCTCCAATATAAATATTTGCTTAAAGAGTAGCTTAACTACACTATATATTCTTTGTTTGACTAGATTAATTTACTTGTATTATTCTTTGTTTATTTTTTCACGTTAATTGTTGAGTTATATGATAATTATTTTCAAAGAGAAACCTTCAACATTCAACCTATGATATTCGACTCAAAACAACTGTCAATCAAGCCATTTAATTTTTTTCCAAAACCCAATAGAAAATATTGCTCAAATTATATTTCAATATATAAATTAATATCGTTTCATTAAAAATAAAGAAATTATATGCTCATTAAAATCAAATCAAATCAAATTGCCTGTAGAACATAATTGCTCAAAAAGTAAGATATAATGATAGGAACAAAATGAGGACCGAAAGTTTTAAAAAAATAAAGAAGAGAGACTTAACAGGTAATAAAAGAGGGAAAGAACCGAAAAAGAAGGAAAGAAGATGAAGCCCTAGGGCTCAACTGAAAATAAAGGAAATGTTAATAAGTAGAAAAAAGGAAAAATCAAAGGAGCTGCTCCAACTAAGACTGTATTGTGGGCCGGTCCAGGCCCGGGACCGGCACGGGCCCGCGGTCCTGGTGGGCCTAACAGGCCTCGTGGGCCGGTCCTAGTGGTCCTGGGCCTTTAGCGGGTCTAGGCCCGTGATGGGCTGGTCTACCCAAAAAGACCGCCAGGACCGGGACCGCCAGGCGGGCCTGGGCCGGGCCCAACGGTCAAAATTCTAAAAAAAAAAGTTTTTTTTTTTTAAAATGGCCAACGGCCAGATTTTTTAAAAATCTAGCCGTTGGGCCTATTTTTTGACCGTTTTTAATTCAGAAAATAGCCATTTTGACCCCCAAACTTTATTTTAACCTCAAACTTTTTATAAATACACTTTTTACCTATTCCCACCTAAAAATACCCCCCATTCTTTCATTTTTAACTCACAAGTTCTCTCAATCTCTCTCTAATTATTTTCATAAGTGCTTACTTTATTATTTCAATTTCGTGAAAAGTTGTAAAGTTGGTGAATTGAAGTATTAAAGTCTTCAAGTCTTCAACGATATTCAATTTTCAAGAAGTTGTTCGTCAATTCGGTAAACTCGTTCTAACTCTTTAATTTTTAATATATTGTTGTGTTTGTTTTATTAGCGTAATTATAATTAATATGGATTTTTCATTGAAAAAAATGTTTGGTGGTAAGTGTAAGGGAAAATCTAAAATTGGTCAATCTAGTAGCCAAGCTACTCCTCCGCCCCCTGCTACCCGTCCTTCTCCACCTATTATTCTAGATAGTAATCACCCTTGTTTTCAATTTTTCGATAGTCAATTTTTTCATGATGTTGCACCCGGTAATCAATTAGATGAACAAACGATGAACGCTCTTTATCCTAATGAAACTATAGTTGAAAATGATGATTTAGATGAAACACAACCGGATTTAGATGATACACCTACTAGTCCTATTAATAACCCAACTGATGCCCCGCCTGACCCTCCTGTAGTAACCCCTACATTTGATAGAAGACCTCCTAGACGGCCCGAAACATCCCTTGTTTGGCACTTTTTTACTCAATTAAGAGAAGAAAACAAAGCTAAGTATAAAAGTTGTGGGTCTTTGTTGGCTCATAAATATACTGGCAACCGTAGCGGTACGGGTAGTTTGACTAGGTACATATTAAAACACCCTAGAGATAAACAGAGATATTTACAAATGAAAGCTGCGGAAGAGGGGATGGGTGTAGGTAATCCGGGTCAAACTAGTGCAGGTTCAAACTTAGTCCAACCCGGAATTAACACTGTTACCGGTGGAATTTTATACTACGATCCAAACAAGGATCGTGAAGAATTAGCAAAAATGGTAACAGTTATGTACTTACCATATAGCTTTCCTTCTAACCCCCATTTTATACAATATATTGGAAAAGTTTATAATCCTACTTATAAAGGATGGCCTCGTGCTACCGTGAAGGCCGACATTTATAAATATAAGCATGAATATGAACAATATTTGCGATATCTATTTACCCATATAGATTGTCGCATTGCAATTACTACAGATATAGGTAGGAGTGCCAATGACTGTGACTATTTAACCGTTATAAGTCATTGGATAGACGAGGACTGGATAATGCAAAACGCATTATCGCCTATAGAATAATTAACTCACGCTACAATGGTATATTTATTGCTAGCACGGTATCAGACATTTGTAGATATTTTTGTATTACAGAAAAAATAATGTTTGTTACCATGGATAATGCGTCTAGTAACACAAACGCAATAGGCATGCTTACAACTACTTTAAATCCCGCATTTTTTAATATTTTTCATGTTAGGTGCATTTGTCATATTAATCATTTAATTGTCGGTGATGGAATGAAAATGTTAAACATAGAAATAGAAAAGGTAAAAATGGCTCTTAATTGGCTATTTTACTCAAACCGTAGGAGTAGAGTTAGAGAATATTTTAAAAAATGTGATGAATGTGGCCTTAGAGAAAGAAAGGTTCCTAAACCTTGCCCGACTAGATGGAATTACATGTATGAAAGTCTAGTTGTTGCGTATGAATATAGGAACCCAATTACCGCAACCTACAATGCTCGTGTAGGTGGTAGTGATGATGAAGACGACGAGCACCTAACTAATCAAGATTGGGTTAACGTTAAAACACTTATAGATTTTTTAGAACAATTTTCAGTAGCAACTAATGATTTATCTGGGCAATACTATCCTACTATTTCTAACTGTTTAGTTTATATTGCTGCACTTGCAAATTTATTTGATCAATTTGTAGATAGTGTAGTTTATCAATATGCCACTGATTCTATGAAAGAAAACTTTAAAAAATATTTTTTCCCTATCCCCCCTATTTATGGTGTTGCCGCACTATTAAACCCTACCATGAAATTAGGAGGTCCCCAATTTTTGTATTCAAAAATTTATAACTCTTTGTCACTTTCACCTGAGGAATTTGCAACACTTGGAGATGCAATAGCCTCAATTAAAATAAATGCACAGACAATTTATAATGCATATCAAACTGCTTTAGATCATGCTAGACCCAATATTTCAACTCCTACTTCATCCACTTCACGAACAACTAAAAGAACTACTGGCATAAAGGCCCTCAGTGCTTGGACGGAGTTCAGGGGTTCCCAAGGTGAGAACATTGGTGATAGTTCACAACTAAATAAGCTTCAAGTTTATTTGTCGCAGGGACTTGAATCAGAGAATCCCGACGGCTCCTTCGACGTTTTGGAATGGTGGAAGGACAAACAAAAACACTATCCGGTTCTTTCAAGGATGGCTCGAGATTATTAACCGTTCAAGCTTCAACGGTGGCATCGGAGAGCGCTTTCAGTCAAGCGAGACTTCAACTCGGTGATCATAGAGCCTCGATGAGGGAGAGCTTGGAAAAGGCAGTACTTTTCCGAGATTGGATCCGTTCGGAAAGAAGAAATTTCGGACTTGCAGAATCACAACCGGATGTCGACGAAGCTTATGAAGAAATGCTATCGGAACTTGCGCAGGATGCTTGTTCGCCCGGAAGCGGTGATGAACAAGCCTCTTTTCCATCACCGCCAACGGAAGTTCCTCCGAACCTTGAAGGATTTATGAGATTTGTTAGGGATAATACTTAGAGTAATATGTAACTTTCTTAGTTTTTTTCCTTTAATGGTGGTATTAATACCTTGTTGTGCTCATTCCATTGAGGGAGGAAGACTAAGAAGATAATTATTTAGTTTATTATGTAACTTGTATTTTGGCACATCTTCCTTAGTTTTTTTTTCTTTTAATGGTGGTATTAGTACCTTGTTGTGCTCATTCCATTGGAGGAAGGAAGACTAAGAAAGATATTGCCATTTTTTGTTAATTGAGCTAATTGAGCTTGCCATCTTGCAAAAATTAATTTTGAAGCATCATGCTTGAAATCTTTATTAAATGGCATCACCGTTATAACTGGTGTTGGTTTGGTTCCAGTCTCGTTCTTCAACTAGAACATCCTGAGGCGTTGGTCTAGGATAATAATAGGTATCCATTCTAGGCATATCTCCATATCGTTTGCCTATTTTTCTAAGCTTATGAAGCTTATTTATCTCGGACCTGGTTTCTTCCTTATAATCTTTGGAAGGATCAGAAATATTTTCTGCAAATTCAGAGGCTAAATCGAGGGGCTTAATGTTTAAGAACTTTCCATAGCAGCACTTGCATATGTATCACTTTGCAAGTTGGACTGATTTTGCTGTTGTATATACTGCTGTAAAGTCTCATACAAAGGACTGTCTTTTGGAATATCTTTCAAATTAATTGATCCAGATGATGATGCTCGGGAGGATGATGCTCCTATTTGAGAAATATTTTCATTCACAAGAGTTCTATTACCCATTCTTATAACTGGATTATTTCTGGAAGTTGTATATCTACTTCCTTGGCCGGTATTTCGGCTTTGATTTTGATTTCTTCCTCTTCCTCTCCCTCTATTAGAGGAAGACTGTGAGGGCCATACTGGCCTCATCCTGCATAAATAAAATTGGTCAAGATTCATTTAAATATTCTCGAGTGAGAAAGTCTGGTAAGGAATTATCAATTCCACCTAGGAATTGTTTTATGGTATTTGACAGGTATAGTATTCAACATAGATATTCTTATCGAACATGGATATCGAAGAAACTAGTATCAAAAATACTAGACTTGAAGAGGTAGATGTACCTCTGAATCTTGATTTATTAAATAAATGGACTATTCCTCAAGTCCCTATTAATAAAATCTATGACTATGGATTTTTTGATAAATTTTTCTCTAAACAGTTGATAAAAACAATTGAACAATCTCTTGCTTTAAATTCGTCAGAGCAAACTGTGCGTTTATTAAATGAACGAAATGTTTTGCCTTATAAAAAAAGGTATAGTTTTATGCATATTGGCATGGTACAAATTGCTTTTAAACCTCTAACCCTTAAAGGGTTACCAGAATCTTTTATGGCTGCACTAAGAGATGCAAGAAATTTAAATTTTAGAGCATCTCTGATGGGTTCAATTGAATCTACGGTGGCTTATGGTCCCGTATATTTCAACATTCAACCCAATCTGCAATTATCTTTATCTGACATCAATATTTTAGATGCATTAACTTTAAATGTTAAGACTCATGGTTATAATTATGCTCCTGGATCTGAACTTATATGTTTATCTTATAGAATTTACTATAAGTTCTTGTCTACTTTAACTCCTCGATGTAAATTGACTGATACGTCAAACGAGACCATAATATTTGAGACTAATTTTGCTAGATCTAAAGTCACCACTAGGAGACTTATTGGATGGAATGAAATTAATTTTCCTTCCACATGGATTTTAGACTCCGTTATATCTCAGAGTCAGCAATCTAATGATATCACTAATTATGATTATTCTCA